>JBAGKO010000015.1:197033-212597 GCA_037177275.1 Acacia concinna
TAGCCCAACAGTAGCACAAGCCCATAAAGGCTATACCTTATCCATAGGCAGTAGGTTTCTTCCTCCCTGAGCTTCGGGTGGTCTTTGACTTGTGGACCAAGAGGCATAGAGATAGAGACAATCCATGAAATAAGCAAATGAAAGAACGAAGGAAAAACATAGAAAAGGAAAAAACTACAAAACAGGATCACAACAGGCCCACAGAAATAGATGGATCAATGGACACCCATTTGTAAGAGGTAGGCTAGGTTGTGTTGTTGTTGGTCTTGGAATTGCTCGTGGATGTAGACTCCTAGGACCATCAATTGGGTTGGGTCATAATTGAGCGAGCTAACCTTAAAGGGCTAGAAAGACAAGGTATCCAGTTCATGAACTGGATAATACAATACAAAAAAGAAAGAAAAGAGGATTAATCGATTTCTCTACTGAGGTCAGCGGTAGAAGTGTTCAGGTACATAAAAAGGGGAAAGATGATTCTTCTTATTTAAATATAAGTTTATACGTGATTCATAAATGAAAGTAGTAGAACTAGGAAGACCCCTGTTACATGTTCGATTAAGGAAGTCGAAAATAAATTGATAAAAATTGCTTAAATTTAAAAGTAGAAATTTCATAAAAGAGAAGCAAAGTTCACAGAAGGTTGGAAATCACTAAAAAATATGGGAAAGAAGAGAAGCGAATATTCAAAATCCAATTATCATATAGTGATGATGATGACCCAAGTTGTGATTCATCTGACTAGCTTAGCTTAGATTTTAAGAAACCCCCTTTTTTTTAAAATGGAATTGAGAAAAATGGGGAGTGTAGGCTTTCAATCTGTGTTTCGTGAGGGGCATCTTTGTTTGAAAATGGTGAGATCATTAGTGAAAGAAGGACCAACGACGATCCTATCCTAGAGGAGCAAGAGGAGTCAGTCTTATTTGAAGATCGAGGAATGTAGTGTTGGACGGAATCTCATGATGACTAGGAACGAGCAAATCACAAATTTCTTCTTCTATTCGGTGACTATTTATTTTCATCTTTTTTTATTTTGTTTGATTCTTCATAATTCTTTCTCACTTCGGAAGAATGTTCCAAAGGGGCTTCAACTACATTTTGTAATTATGTGTATTATGGTTTTTTCCAGAGTCTTTGTTTCACTCAGACATGTTTTCGTGGACGACCTTATTCATGTAGTTGCTCAGTTTTTGCCACATGAGCCAAGAGGAATGTCAGGGGGTCCAATCAATCTCCTGCCCCATAAGGGTCTTTTGAGCTCCCCTTTTTTCTAATTGAAAACGAAAACCTAGATCAACCTGGTCCTTAGGCTTTAGAAGGAGAGGGTCGAGCTGTCAGGGATTATAATGAAGAATTGTGCAATATTGATAATTAAAAAGACACATACCTCAGGCGTAGTTATCGCAATGCTTTAATAAACCACGAAGAGATTATTATTGAAATGAAGAAGTCCTTTTTTCCCCTTAGAAATTCCTACTTCTGTCTTAGATCGTCGGACAATACCCCCTAAGAAATGCTATCTTAGTCTGGGACAGTTGAACAACACTTCCCCTAGGAAAGGCTATCTTGATCTGGAACAATTGGGCAGCACTTCCCTTTAGGAAGACTTGTTTTGGCTTAGATAGTTGAACAAAACTTCCCCTTAGTTTCACTATCTAGACCTACCCAATTGGACAGAACCTCCTCTTAAACTACTCTAATAATTGTTGAAAAATAAAGGAATTCACAAGATAGAGGGAACTAGAATTTACTTAGATTGAAGGCTGAGATGGAATCACTTGAACTTGCTTCGGAAAAGGCTCACTTTGAGAGGGTGGGATTTCTTCTTAAAGGAGAGGGGGAGCACATTTTTGTGTGAAGAAATGATGGGGGCTCTTATTTATATGTAAAGGGAATGAGTCAAAATGCAAATATTTATTGGATTTTTAGGTATAATTTTCTCAAAAGTTTTTTACTTTTTTGACATGTGTCCCCCTCTACATAATTCTTCAAATTCACATGCAAAAAATCTACCTTCCCCCTTAAGCAAAGCTTGGCCACGTCTATGTGAGCCCAATGGGCTCACCTGGCCCAATTTCATATGATAATTTCTCTAAATCGACCCAAAAATAGGAAAATTCTAGAAAATTTTGTAGTCATCCAAAAATTTCGAAAAATTCACAAAAAAATTTCTAAAATTACCAAGAGGTTACCATTAAAATTTCAGAATTTTTGGATTTTTAGAACTCTCAGAATAATTTATCTCAAAAAACCCCTTTTACCGGTACCTTACCGATTTTCAAGGGCTTTTGCTTATATAACCATGTTTCTTTTTTGATTTCTACGGCATCAAAAAATCCTTAAAATAATGTACTAATTTTTTCATATCTCACTTCAGAACATTGAGGTCCCAATATATATGATAATATTAGTTTTTGACCAAAAACCCTATCCGGCTAGTATTTGTGAAAATATTCAAAAATTCATAATAAATTCCTCGGACCTCAAACGACATTTTGATTGTGCCATACTATTTTGGATGCTCTCTACTATTTTTTGTGATTTTATGGGAATTTTCAGGGCTCTTGGACTTGTCCGCATTTTGTTCGGAACTTTGTGTAATTTTCCTTTTTGCACATAGGTCCTTTCTTGGGTTTC
Organism: Acacia concinna; assembly: GCA_037177275.1. NCBI lineage: Eukaryota > Viridiplantae > Streptophyta > Magnoliopsida > Fabales > Fabaceae > Acacia > Acacia concinna. The sequence goes on from JBAGKO010000015.1 coordinate 199,668, forward strand.
ACTTTAATTGTTGTGAAATCTCTTAGTCTTCTATAGACTAAAACCCTTGGCCCATCCGGAATACCTTATCCAGGCCTCAAAAAATATTAGGGTATGACCCTTGGTTTGGCTGAAAATACTATTTTAGCTAAAAATACCCCTTTTTTAGTTGACAAAAATTCTGGGATGTTACAAAAAGTCTAAGTGTCACCTACCTTATTTTTGTTAAAGTGCGAATTTGCCTCAAAAGTCTTAAATCTAAGTATCTAACTTTAAAAAAAGATAAGGAGTTTTAAGACAAATTTGCTCTGTAACAAAAATAACGTAGATAATATGTGAACTGTCAATTTAGTATATTTATTTAATTAAAAATTAAAATTAATTCAGATAAAAGGCAAAATTGCTCCACCTTTTATACTTCTCGTCCTAAACAAAATTGCCCCAAAATTGGTGAAAATTTTCAAGGCAAAAATGCCTTTAAACCTTAATAAATTAGAGTCATTGAATTGTCCTTTGTATTGTGAAGAAATTTATATGGGATTTCCCCATTTTTACCATACATTCAAGCGAAGGGTTAACAATTCAGGTAAAAGAAAAAAACAAAAAGAGAAGGGTTAATAAGAGAGATATGAAAATCTCCGTATCTCAACAGATGGCAAGGTCACGAAGAAGTATAAAGCTGTTGAGTGAGTACTGGGATAGGAATATTATTCATCAAATATAAAGAGAAGAGGGACGCGGTAAGGCGCAGGCATATTCTATACGTTTCATTAGGGACAGTTTGGATTGACTTTTATAGAATAACTTTTAGCGTAAATTATAGTTTTTAGAATAGATTTTTTAAAATAGTTTTTGTGAAAATCTAGTTTAAATAAGAATAGTTTTTATGAATTCTAAGGTAAATATGTGAGAGGAGTTTTATTTCAATTTGTGCAAATAATGGTTTCATAATTAAAAAATAAAAAAATTAATTCTAAAAATTATGGTTTAAAACATAATTTTTTGCCAAACTATAGTTTTAAAATGGTATAAAGTGTTTGATAATTTTCACTATACCATCGTTTAAAATAATAGTTTTCACATTACCTTTGTTTCAAACCATGTGCCAAATAGACCCTGAATCGCAGGAACTGGACCAAACTGGGTATTGGTTAGTAAAACCCGAGTACCAAGCTAAATCAATTAATTCACAGTTCAATTCCATCCCCAACTTCTAGTTTCACCCGCGTCATTGCTACTTTCGCCTTCTTATTTTCCCCGACATTGATCCGCGTTCCTGCGTTCATCGAGGGTTCTATTACCTGCGATCCGATTTGTGTGCCCCTGAATCGCTTCCTTCTGCTCGAGGGCTTTCCTGCTCACAAGTCTCTCCCTGCTTGCTTCCATATCACCCAATTTCAGTTCGAAAGGCTTTTGCTTTTTCTGGTTCTGGTCTATCTTACCCAAGATCCCTAATTTTCTAATAAAGGAACCCATTGCTCCCAAGCAAAATGGTTTCCTTATTAAGTGTTTCATTGTTTCCCCCATCCACCCAGCATGGTGCCTCTCGATCGACTAAATTTGCGGCTGCAGATGCAAGGGCGATAAGTTCATTATATGCTAGGCAAAGCAACGAGCATAGGAAGGCTGTTTGTGCTTGTGTGGCTTCTTCTCGAAACTTGATGAGCGATGAGTCATCGGCCATTAAATTTAATGTAATTCTCTAGTATTTTGTTTCTAAACTCTAAGTTTAATTGATGCCTCTTCTCTTGATTTTTATTTTCAAGCCTGTTTCTTTGTTCCTTTTGACCGCTTCTTGCGAGCCTATTTCCTCTACTGGCTGGCGCCGTCGTCGTCGCCGTTTTGTCAATGCTAGCTGCCTAGCACTGTCGTCTGTATGTTATATCTATTCTTTTGCTTTGTGCCGTGCAATCCTCAATTTTACCCGTTCCCCATTACAGTTCATGCCCTGTTGGCTGTTGTGGCTTTTTTTGTGTGTGCGCGCGCGCGCGCGTGCGTCGCAACATAGTTTATCAACTTACCCAATCTGAGCCTTTTGATTCTCTGTGCAAGTGCCTTAATCCCAGAAATTATCTTGTAATGCAACCACTTGTGTCTCTGTTTTGATGATCGCTCCTTTTCCCGTAGTTTTATTTTGTTTCTGAGATTCTGGTAGTTGAATGTTCCTGATTTATGAGAAATTTACAATTTATTCTCTTTTTTGATTAATTGATAACAAGAATATATGTAGGGTTCTTCTAAATCAGAACACTTACACGCCATGGGAGATCCCAAGGACGATTCTGATGTTCTTATTGAGTGTAAAGAGGTCTACAAATCTTTTGGGGAAAAGAAAATCCTAAACGGTGTGAACTTCAAGGTAATATCCTTTCATTGATCTTCTTTTTCTTTGTTAATTTGCGTTTTCTGCCCATGCTTGCATGAAATGAAAAAAAATTTATAAAAAATGCCAAGATCTGATGATCAGTATGACTGCTGTACCATTAAAACTGGAGGTCTTACTGCTATCAATATGCGAATTAGGGAGCTTGCTGGTAATTTTAACTTCACCTCTTTTTTTGCTTTATGAATAGATCAGACATGGTGAAGCTGTTGGAATAATCGGTCCCTCTGGGACTGGCAAATCTACTGTTTTGAAAATTATTGCAGGATTGCTTGCTCCGGACAAGGTAAAATATACAGTTACATTCAGATTGGGTTAGTGACATTAATTTAAACAATTGTTTTTAAACAAATTCTAATTTTTTTCTTGCGTATTATCTATTTTAAATGAGAAGGGAGAGGTTTACATTCGAGGTAAAAAGAGGGCTGGTTTGATAAGCGATGAAGAGATATCTGGCCTTCGGATTGGATTAGTAAGTTTTAGAATTGTGCGCATCATGCTTGTTCTTCAGTGCTATTATTTCTTCAATGTGGTTTTATTTGTTTCTCTGTAGGTGTTCCAAAGTGCAGCTCTTTTTGATTCTTTGACTGTACGTGAAAATGTTGGTTTTCTCTTGTAAGATGTGGTCCTAATATTGGGTGTGACAAAATATAGAAAAAAATTATTTGTTTTGTTGTGTTGCATAATCTTTTATTTAATAGCACCAACTTTGTTATTGTGATCAGGTATGAACACTCAAGAATGTCTGAGCATCAAATTTCAGAGCTTGTCAAGGAAAGCTTGGCAGCTGTTGGATTAAAGGTATACTTCATGCAATTTTCTGTCTGACTATAGATATATCTTTTTTCCCACATCTGAACATGTCAAATTATGTGTTAATACTTGTTGCAACCATTATGTGATTTTAGCATTATCAAGTAGCATGGTTAAGAAAATAACAATTGCAGAAAATTAAAAGGGTTCCCTGACATGTTGCTAGACTGCTTAATTCACACCCCTTCATTTTTCTTTGACCATTGCTTCATTGCCATTCTGTCTCTAGCATATAGACTAATCTGTCATCCTTTTGTTTATAGGGTGTTGAGGATCGACTGCCTTCAGAGTTGTCTGGTGGGATGAAAAAACGAGTTGCCTTAGCACGGTCCATTATTTATGACACTACAAATGATTCAATAGAACCAGAGGTATGTCGAGTACTAAAATTGATAAGCATGATGCCTAAGTTTTTTAACCGTTGGAACAAGATACAATTAAACAAACTGTATCAAGACTACGTGCTTTTTTATAGAACTTGGTAGTTTAGACAGAACTATAGGAAAGAATAGAAGGAAATCTAGAATCAGAATCTGAAGTTCTAGGTAAGATAGGAGAAAAGAGTTCTGAATAATGACTTATCATAGATAAACAATCTGTAGTACATCATAGGATTATATAACAACATAAAGTAACTGACTCAACATATAAAAGACTAACTGACGATAAGTGCTAGTTGACTCATACAACTATAACTCCTAAAGTAGATGAACATTTAAAATAACTATACCCTGACTTATTTACCCCTAAACCATGCGCCTCTTCCTTGAATAAACCAAGAGAGGCTGTGGTATCCTCTCACTTTTACTGCATTAGATTATTTGGACAATAATTCCATCTAACCCCCATCTCCTTCCCCTCTTTCCCTTGTTCAAATTACCTTCCTTAAACCACCTGTAGTTCTTGCTGTTAGTTGGTCATGAAGAATGTCAATGGTGTGTTTGCAGTCACAATCAGTATGCTGAGTTTCCTGGTTTCTGTTGCTTCTCTAATTGATTATTATTAGATATCGTAAATTTAACTAGCGTTTATATTCACTTAGGGCCCGTTTGGTGAGAGCGGTGGGGAGCTTTTTTTGACTTTTCTATAGAAAAAAAGTAGCTTTTGGTAAATGGGGTGTTTGGTAGAGGCTTATAAATATAAGTAGCTTATAGTACAAAATAACTTATGAAGATAAGTTAAAAAAAGTGGCTTTTAAAAAGAAGTCACTTTTTCTATCTCTCATAAGTCACCTTTTTTACTCCCAATCCAAACACAAGTAACTTCTACTACTCCCAATAAGTCACTTTTTCTACTTCAATCTAAACACAATTGACTCATGATAAGTTACTTATTTTTAAAAGTCACTTATCATAAGCCACTTATAAAAATAAGTCACTTTTCATAAGTCAGCCAAATGGGCCCTAAGTAGAATTCCCTTCTCTCCCCTCTCTATTGGTAAATGACTTTTCTGCACTACTGTACAGGTGCTTTTGTATGATGAACCAACTGCTGGACTGGATCCCATAGCCTCTACTGTAGTTGAGGATCTGATCCGCTCTGTTCACATAAAAGGGCGTGATGCTCTTGGAAAACCTGGGAAGATTGCATCTTATGTAGTTGTTACCCACCAACATAGTACTATTAAAAGAGCTATTGACAGGTAAAAGGGCATTTTCAGTTTGGTTGCAGGTCTTCTACTTAGACTGTCTTTGCTCAGCCTGGTCTTGATGCATCTGATCACTGATTATTCCTAAGAAGTCACTGCATGAATACAGGTTATTATTTTTACACAAGGGTAAGATTGTCTGGGAAGGAATGACACATGAATTTACTACCTCAACAAATCCTATTGTCCAACAGGTGAGCTTTTATTTTTATTTTTATTTTTGTGCATGCGCGTTGGCTTAAATAACAAAGGGTTAAGGGGCCCTTAGTCGTTATTTTTGTTAATTTTGACCAATAGTTGATTAAATATGTTGAGCTGACAGTCTATATGTCGTTTGTTTTATTTTTTTTAAGATGAAAATTTGTTCTAAAAGTTTTAAATCAAATTTTAAAAATGAATTAAATGACAGATGAACTTTTGGGGTAATTGTTCACCTTAACAAAAATAAATTAGATGATATATGGACTATTAGTGCAGCATATTTGATCATCTAACAATTAAAATTAGCAGAGGTAACGGTAAAGGCAAAATTGCCCTTTTTTGAGCAAAAGGGCACCCGATAACAAAATATGGGGTCTTTCGAAGTTGTTATATTGCGGAGTTCAATTCTCCTGGTGTAAACGTTATAAGTGGAGGAGTTATATGAAAAGCTACCTTTTTTCTATTTAGTCGGATTATTGGAATGTAGGAGCAAATTAGTGTTTTATTACTGTATCTTTTTGTTCATACAGTAGTCTCTTTGTCTTTTTCCCTTGTGAGTTGGCAGTTTGCATCTGGAAGCCTGGACGGTCCTATCAAATATTAAGACAGGAGGACTTGCTACTAAGGTGGTAAAATGGAGAAAATAGGATGTCAATGATGTTGAATTGCTGTTGCTGAGCATAGCGATGATAGCGGATGGTACAGATTTAGTTTTCCGTAGATGACTGTGGAGACAAGCCGTTTTGATGCGCAATCATTTAACTCCACTCAACATATTGAATTGGGGCATCCGGAAAGGACATGCTACCATATATAAATAACAATAACAACTTGTTGGCTCTAACCTAAGAAGTTGCATTACTCGAAGCCCACGAGTCATGAGACCGGTGTTACTAGGGGTAGCATATTGCATTACTCTTCCCGATCTTGGGTTAAATTTTGGATGTAAATGCAAGCAAGACTATATTTTTGTTTTTTAAAAGAGTTATCTTCTTTACTTATGTATTCAAGACATATTTGGCTTTTTTTAGAGATATTAAAGAATCTAATTAAAGGCAAAACTTTAGAAAAATGCTGTTAAAATAGGAAAAAACATACAAGTGTGCTCAATTTACAAAATCTCGTGTTAAATTAAAAGGAGAAATATGTGATAATAAAATGTTGTAAATTTACTTGTATGTCTTTATTTTTTCATGATGCAAGTTTCAGGGGTCAATACTCAATAACAACAATAATATATAAATCAATAACATGAAAATTTAAATTAAGAGTTTATCATCATTTTTCACAACTTCTTATTCAGATATAATTTTCAAATTACAAATTTTAGTGGTCAATAACAATATTTGTATCTAAATTAATAATATGATAATTTAAATTAATGGCTTTATAATCTTTTTTTTTACAACTTTATATCCTAAAAACCAACTACACTATAGTATAATTTTTAGGGCACAAGTTTTAAAGTTAATAACAACATAATTGACAACATGAGAACATAAGTTAATGACTTCACTGTTTAAGTTTCAAAGCTTTATTCATTCCACATGTTGTTTTAAATTGTAATCAGGGCATAATGATCAATTCAAAACATTTGGAGGGATTTGGAAATCTCTAAATTCTTCCATCAAATCTGACATGTGATTTTGACACTAATTTCTCTTTTGCTTATTTTAATAGCATTTTTCTAGGATTTTACCTTGATTAAATTATTTCAAAGTATTTATAGTTTTACATTTTTTCTAAACTAATTTGATCAGCTTACAAAAATAGACATATATAATCTAATGATACACAACATATGAGAGAGCAGATTTTCTTAGAATCCTTTATGTTATTTTTTCATAGAATCTCATCTTTACCCTTAGATTAAAAAATGGTTCAGAATTAATATTTTCTAAAACTATTATTATAACATTTTATGAATAAATTATTTTATATTGCAGTTATAAATGGTGTAGATCAAGCTTTAATAGTTTAAATTTATTTATTTATGCTAAAAATAATAGTTTTGTAAAATATTAAATCTAGACTATCTATTTTTTTTTTTCAATATGATGGTGGAGATGAGTTTTTTAGAGGAAAAAAATAAGAAAATGGATTTTGAGATAACCCAAATCCAATATATGATATGATTAAATAACTTATTTAGTTTTCCTTTATTTCTTTCAAAAAAATCAATTAATCTTATATTTATGATGGGATGGAATCATTTTTCTTCAAACTAATTTGCCATACTTATAAATTGTTGTGCAAATTTAACGTGATTTAAAAGTATTGAAAAGAAATTAGGTCACATATATTGTAATTAACAGCCTATTTGGTTTGATTCCAAGAGGGAGGAATGGATTATATTAATCCAGACGCAGCAAACTGATGAGTGATGATGTGTACTTCTTGTAATTAAATGAAAACAATATAATTATCATTATATATATATATATATATTTTAAATTAACCAAAGTGTCCACTCATAAATGCTATTAAATAGTAAAATTTTATCATCACTTAATGTTAACAAAATTTAAAAATAATATAGAAATTTAAAATTATTCCCCTTTAAAAAATTTTAAAAGAAATTCCACTATTAAAAAAATAAAATATCACATTAAATAATATTCTCAAAATTAAATGTTAAAAAATTAACATGAACTCAATGGCTATAGGGCACAAAATAAATGAGGTCAAAGAAATAGCGCACAATTTTTTTTTTTTTTAAAATATCATGAACCCAATGTGTACACTACAAAAAGTGAAGTATATTATTTGTTTTATAAATAATAAAGTTTGTTTGAGTTTATATATCAAATGAAAACATGATAAATTCTTTTTGTTCAAAGATCAGAATAATCAAATCAAACAAATAATATAACTTATTATAAGTGATATAGGGAAATTAATATATTAATGCCACATCGATTCCAACCACACTTTATAAATTAATATATAAAAATTATAATTTTTATTATGTAGTACATATATACTCAAAATTTTAATTAGAAGGTTTGTATTATACTCCCTCCTATTTTAAATATAAAATCTAATATGTTAATATAACTTTTAGTCTTTTAAGTTTTTACCTAATTTTAGGTTTGGTTTTTTAAGTTTGACCCAATTTTAGTTTTGGCCACTCAAATTTGAAATCATTAGTTTTGATTCCTTAAATTTACTCTGTTTATAACAATTAATCTTTAAATTTTGACAAGAACTTGGTTCTACCAGTGATTGTATTAATTCATCTGACATGACACTAACACCGTTATAGTAGTTGGAGTGACATGCTTATTAGGACATCTAATATGACAAATGACATTATGAATGATCACAAGCTATATTAACCCAAAACTAATTGACTTATCTAGTTATTTTAGAGAAATTAAGAAAGCTAAATAAACTACTTCATCATAGTATATATTTTGCATTATTAGATTACATACTCTCTCTGATAGTTATTATAAGGCACCAACTATCATTTTTCACGGATTAAGGAATGTAAGTTTAACCATTAAATTGGTCCAAAATTGATATTGGTTTCCAACTTTAACCATACTTTAATTATGAGGATTTAAATTAGTTAGTTAAAAGTAAGTTCGTAATAAGAAAATAGTAATAAATAAGTTAGTTAGAAGAAGTTTGCGTCTTATAATAAGAACAAAAACCTGCTAATAGTTGATGCCTTTTACTCTCTCCATTTTATATCATAAGAAATATTTAATCGGATCTTGCGGTTCAAAGTGACGATAAAAAACAATAAGTGTGTCAAAATTGCAACCCTTTTGAACTAAAATATCCTTATAAGGAGATAGAAAATAAAATAGAAAATAAGAAAATTATTATAATAAAAAATACTGTAAGAGAGAGAGTAATAAATATGATTGTATAAGATAGAGAATGTATGACATTAATATGCTTACATTAATTAGGACGATTAAATAAGTGTAAAATGAGAAAGTAAGAAGTAACAAAAAAAAAAATCTCTAAATATTTCTTATAATTTGAAATTAGGCATGTGTGACTGTTTATATATATATATATTATAAAACAGATGGAGTAGTAGTTTATAATTCACACAAATTACTTTGAAATGAAAAGAAAACAATAAATATAAATATTAAAATAATTTATTTAACTTCCTTAATCTTTTAAAATAAGTCAACGGGGTAATATTTAGGATTGAAGGTAGTACTTTGATTTACTACTCCTTTGGTTCTTACTATTAGACATGTTTACCGAATTTGATAAAATTAAATAAATTAGTTGAGTTAGTTAATATGATGTGTATTTTTTAAAACATCTTAGTCATCTTTATTAATTCTCTCACTCCCTCTCATTTTTAGAGAATATTAATAGAAGTAAATTATGAAAAATTGACAAATATGAAAGCTATGTCTTATATTTATGACCAAAATCAACTCCTCAAATACTCCATTTAGTCTTTTTTTTATAAAAAAATTTCTTTCTCATTGTGGAAAACGAACTGATGGTTAATATTAATTAAAAACAATAATTGTGTCAAAAATGTCGCGTTCTTTCCAAATAGGCCCTATTTATGAAAACTAGTAGGAGAGATAATGAATATAAAATACTCCCCTGATCCTTTTCATAAACAACTTTCTCTCTTTTATAATTTATCCTTAATATAAATAAATTTATATTTTTATCTCAAAATTTAAACTACATTTTCAGTTTCTACCCCAATTACCTTTATAATAATTATTTCACACCTAGCACTAATTCTTTCATATATAATCATTTATTAGTTATTACACATTCTCTATAATATTTTCCACTCATTCTTTCTTACACATTTTATTTTCATTCCCTTTCCTACTTTTTTCATAAATAAAGGTATATTGGGAAAAGACATGACATTTTTAACCAAATCGTTGTTTTTAACTTAACTAATCTTATCTACTAGTTCGTTTAATGTAATGAGAATGAAAGTTGCTTATAAAAAGAATCGAATGGAGTATATGAGAGAGAATGAGTGGAAAATATGAGAGAGAATGTGTAATAAATAATTATATGAAAGATAATTAGTAGTGAGTGGGGGATAATTACTATAAAGGTATTTATTTAGTAGGGTAAAAAAGGAAAATGTAGTTTAATTTTTTAGACAAGAAAAAAAAGTTGGCAAAAATTCCATATAAATACCAAATAAAATTCTAAAATCCTAAAAGGGCTGTTGAATTGTAAAATGACATTTTGGTCTCAGGGGTGGAATATGAGTTTTTGAATTTGGCTGATGTGACACTTGACGGAGAGACAGAGGAGAGAGGGAGACAATGATAGAGGGAAGAGAGAGACGGTGATCATGTTGAGCTTGTTAATCACATTACAACTTTTGTGTTTTACGTTATGAGTTTAGTTATTTCTACTACCGATTATGTCAAAACACGTTCACCAATTTAAAATGCAAACCCTAACGAGCTTGTTAATACCATTATGAGTTTTGTCATTTACATTATGAGCCTAATTATTTCTACTATTGATTATGTCAAAACACACAACGTCCCGTGGGTTGAGCCTCCTTTCAGTCGCCCTCGACAACTAAGTCAGTTAAGCTCTTTCGGCTCCCAGAACTGCTATGATCTTTCCTCTAGTTGGTTTGGGCATTCCATGATTAAACCGTCTATCGACACTTTCTGAGATGCCACCTTTTTTTAATAAAAAAGTATTTTTTTAATTCCATTTGACTCAAAACTTTCATTAGTTTGTAGGAGGATGTTTTTTTAGTCGTTTTCTAGGATTAGAAGAGAGTGTTATAATGATCGTGGGGAAATCTCGTGCTTTGTGGGATCGTCTTGTTATGAATAGAGCTTGCCAAGACATTCCGACTACACCTTTTCCACTATTGTTATGTGAGAAGTGGTATTCTTTCCTTCTCATGGTCGCTCACCTTAGGGGTGAGCATGATGCCCTGTTGCTTGGTATGCCTGCTCGAGCTCAGCAAAAAATTGGCTCACTCAGCCTAAAAAAGTGGCCCAAAAAAATTTTGGGCTATTTCAGGCTGGGCTAATTTTCGGGCAGGGTCGGGCATCGGACAGGGGTTACTACCCTGCTTAGTTAGCCTTGCCCGAAAATATATATATATCATATATATATTTTATAAAAAAAATTATCTCTCAATTAGTCACTCTTACTCAGTCTACCCATGTCCACGTCTACTCACTTTTCCCTTTTTTCACTTCCTTCTTTTCACTTCAGTTTTTTTTTTCACTCCCCTCTTTAACCTTTTTCCGGTTTTCCCACTGTCACTGACTCTCGACTGTTTGGTTTGTCCTAGCCATTAGAGTCGACACGCCTCACCTCCACACTCCACAGGCGTTCAGGCTTCATTGCTTCAACACTTCATTCAACATAGAGCTCCTCGTTGCCGGTCCTTGCCTCTGCTCCTCGTATTTGTACGCCTTCGACACTTTAAGAGAGACAGGGTCAAAGATGAAGAGTGTACTGTCAGCCTATCACTGTTGTGGCTGTGCATCTCCGCCGTCTAAAAATCTCAGTTTCATTCTTCCCTGTCACCAACTCGCCGTCTCCCTCGGCTGTCGCTACTCGCTACTTAGGTTTTGTCTTCACTCTATCTTCCTTTTATCTTGCTAGTTAGTAGTTAGTTAGTTAGTGTAGTGGATATATGTAATCTAAGGTTCTTCGCTTATCTCACTGTTCTGAAAGTTGAAAATGATGTCTACTGAATGTCTAGGAAGATAGATTGAAGTCGCTATTATCTTATGGGTGTTTTTTTTTCTACAAGCAAACTGAAACTGAAGTATGAAATTGAGATTTCAATCCTGCATTTTTATTAAAGGAGATTTGATTTTTGTTTTGTTCTCCTCGTCTTCAAACTTTTGGCCAAAAGGTTTTTTTGCTTTTGATATGTTGTTGGATTCTTGAATAGTGTTCTTTGAGAAGAGTTGTTACTTTAATTTATTTTAATTATTCTATGAGATTATTGTGAACTTTAATTTATTCCAATTGTTCTCTGATAAGAGGGTTTGCTCTCTTATTTGTATAGCATACTTATTTTATACATAGTTAAAAAAGTAGTGTTGTTGTTATGAGTGTTATTATATTTGCCAAGACAAAGTAGTGTTATAAGTTTATATCATAACACAAACTAAATAACCATATGCCAATGGAAGATGAAACTAAAGTCTAAACTGACATTGGTTTCCATATTATTGCAATTTTTATTATTATATGCTTGAGTTTAATATAGAAATTACGAGGACCATATAATTTGATTGATTTTCATGAGGCTGTCTAGTGATCACTATCTCACTTATCAGTTTAGAATATAGATTAGTCCCTTTCATGTGTTGTTAAAATATGAATTCTTTTTTGTTCTTTTATAGTTGATGGCAAGTTGTCCTTGTGCCTTACAGATTTCCCCCCTTATTGTTCAAGTGTATATAATTTTTAAATTGAATAGTTGATTATTAACGAACCTGCCCTCTCTATCTTGTATTTTTATTTTAATAGTATATCATTTTATTATAGGTTAAATGGATGACCAAGCTTCTAATTCAGCACCATCCCATGATGATATTGCTACAGATGCTTCTCCAAAACCCATTGAAATGCCAACTCATAATTCTGATGAACCTAGTGAAGCTCCTACACCTAGCCCTATTTCCCTTCCACCTACACTACTCGATCTACTCTTCTTCCTTCCTGCCCTCCTCCTTCTCATGCTCTTCCACCTGCACAAACATTGACAGAACCGTCAGAACCTATCACACAAATAATAGATGTTGAAGGTAGGGGTATAAAGAGAAAAGAAATAGAACCCAAGCACATATCAAAAGTGTGGGAGTACTTCATCAGGATGCCTATAGAAGAAACTAATGGGGAGCACTTTGCAGCTTGCAAATATTGCCATACCAAATATAAAGCTGATCCAAAT
>JBAGKO010000015.1:212697-232165 GCA_037177275.1 Acacia concinna
CATAGAGAGATAATTAGGCCTAGAACCTCCCCTCTTATCTTCAACAGAAAGATAAGCATTGAAGTCCCTTATTGCCACCCAAGGCTCCCTAACAGAATTATTCATAGTTATAAGGTCCCCCCATAATTGTTGTTGAAGCAGACGATCAGGTTCAGCATAAATACACGACAACAAGACCTTCACATCACTGTTGATCTTGTTCACTCAGACATGGATAGTTTGGGTAGTAGAAGAAACATATTGAACATTTACTTCCTCAACATTCCATAAAATCCAAATCCCTCCAGCATAATCGGTAGCCTCAACTCTCATCCAAGTGTTGAAACCAAGCCTTCTTACAATCCCATCTGCCTTGCAACCACTCACACGAGTTTCACATAACATAAAATGCTCACCTTTTTATTTTTAATCACATCACTTCTCTATTTGAATGGAAGAGAGAAAACATGAAAAATAGAAAATAAGCAAACATGTGGATGACTAAAATACTCTTATTCTTATATTATTAAATCAACTATAAAATATCACCATGACATAAGGAAAAATTTCACATAAACACCATTGAAAATAGTAAAAGACGGATGATTCTAATATTCATAATGACTTAAAGGTGTGAGTACCTCATATGTCTTTTTTAAAATTAAAAGGAAAAGACTGAAATGCCCCTCAGAATTGCAACAATTTCCATGGCCGCCTACTCCTCTCTCATCGCTTTAGCTCCCTCAGTGTTGCCAATGATGAATCAACAATGGAACTCAGCGTCTCCTCAGGTTAAGCTCAACGCTTAGTCTCTAGTTTAGTTGGCAGTGATCCAATGAAGAAGAAATAATAGACCTCACTGACTGTCTTACTTATTGTATAATTATATTATATTATATATGAGTTCATAAGTTAGATGAAATAGTTTAAAAAGAGAGAGATGATTTAATGCTTTAAATTATTTTAATAAGCTTGTTTAGGATCAACTATATATCTAAAAAAGTCGTGTAACATGGTCTATAACTGATTAGTTTTAAAATTGGTCAACTAATCATACAATTATCATCAAATCATGATTAATTTTTTCCCTTTACGGTTTTCCACCTTTCACTTACACATTTTATTATAATTTGCAGTTGGTTATGGTTGGTAATTATCTTCAATGTGGAAAAAAACATTAATTCTCATTTTTAACTCTTATTTTTAATAATTATGGATGCTTTTTAAAAAGAATACTATTAATAGAATTCATGTTTCCGTACAATGCACAGGGGTTAAAGTTAATCAGATATTATTTTTAGTACCGAAGGTAGTAATATTTTAGCTAAATTTAAGAAGTTTAAATTATAAATTGTAAATATAAAAATCAAGATATTATTATTAAATTTTAAATACAATTGGGATAAAGGTTTCTAATTTAAACTTAATATTAACTTATTATTGAAGTTTTACCTTTCCATAAGCTTCACAAAGTTGGGCCATTGAATGAAAATTTTCCTCCGTGTTGCTTAGAGGAATGCCTTGTGCATTTGTCATCTTTACTTTACCAATTAGACAAAGTGTATGTTTGGAATGCCGTTTGATGGACGATTGGATGAGAAAACGTTCAATTGCAATTGGAAGAGCTTTGTGACATGTTTGGGCCACCGACTAGGGCCATTGTGCTGCAGCATGAAAAGTAGAGAAAAGTAGAAACAATGGTCAAGTCACTTTTACTCCGATAGAAAGGAATGAGGTGCTTTTAGGAGTGATTTTTTTTAAAAAAAAATTTCTGTTATAATTTAATTTTTTTTATCTTAATTATAAAATTCAGTTGGTTCTTTAGAGAAATTAAAGAAGCTAAAAAAGTCAACTATAAAAAAGTTAACTAAATCTTATAATTAGAATCGAAAATAGTATCAATATCACAATATATTTACATGTAATAAGACTCCCTCTAGTAGTTTTAATTATAAGATCCAATTGATTTTTTTGGAGAGATTAAGGAAGTCAAAATAGTCAACTAGGTTTTACAATTATAATCAGAAATAGCATAAATGTCACATATGTTTACATGTAATAAGACTCCATCCGATCCTAATTATAATATCTAGTTGACTTTTTTTGGAGAGATTAAGGAAGACAAAAGAGTTAACTAAATCTTATAATTTGGATCGGAGATAGTATAAATATATCACAATATATTTTTATATATATAATTTATGTATTTTTCAGTCACTTCTCAGCCAAAGTTATTTTTACAAAATTTTAAATAAACAAGATTAATAACTTATGAGTAATTTTTATAATCTTTATTTTAAATATAAATCAAATTATCTAATATTACTTTTATTTAATTTTACTTTAATTCAATCTTATTTTTTAAAATGTATCAATTGCCATCTTTAATCCATACTCAGAAAAAAAAACGACGTATTTAAAGAAAAGGAGGGGCAGCATGTGGATCTTGCAGCGGAGAGAAGCCAACTCCAGAAGGAACAGGGGACTGGGCAGATGGGGACCCACGTCGTAAAATCCGGATTGGGGGAAGGGAGGGTGGAAGATTGACCATAATCCCCAAACCTCAGTAAAATGGCGGTGGTCGTCTCGTTGCGAGCACCCTCAATCTGCTTCCATCCAAGACTCTCTCTCTGCCACAATTTATATTCGAACTTGAACCCACCAAAAATGGCCAAAATCAGAGGCGTTTCGTCAATTGCCACTCCCATTACTGAAAGAAAACTACCCATACTTTTATTCGATATCATGGACACTGTTGTTCGTGATCCATTTTACCATGACGTCCCAGCATTCTTCGGGTACATCAACTGTTACTCCCACTTGAACTCCAACTTTTTATTGGGACAGTCATTTCTCGTCATCTCGCTTGTTGAAAGATTTTATCGATCGCGATTGCAATGACGTTCGTCTTTTCAATATCTTTTACCGAATCATAATTTCTTTTGATATAAGTAGAAATCTTATAAATGCTCGATGCTCAGTCACTCATTTGCTTGATTATAATCAATATTCGCTCGAATGGCTATTGGAAACTTTAAAGCTTGGCGTTTACTTATCCTGTTGGGCAAAACCTAGATTGGATTGATACTATTTGCTATAGAGACACCCAACCCATTTAATAACGCACTTTCCCTCTCCACTCAATATTACATCTTTCCAAGTGACTGTTGTTCGTTTAAGTTAACAGAAGGAAAGCTAAGTTTATCTTTTTACGGTTCCATACCTTGCAACTGGGATCGGAGCATTTATCTTTGCTTCCAGTCTTTGTTAAGGTTAGGACTTAGGAATTCCTCAAATGATGCTACTTGTCTTTTGGAACCCTGATATATACGGGTCTTTTGTTCATATATCAATCTTAAACACTACATTGCTGCCTCATTTCATCTGCTAAGAGTATCCTTTGTGAAATGTTTCGGGTTTAACAACAAAAAAAACGAAGAAAGAATTGTTTCGGGTGATCATATCTTGTTTTAGCTTCATTTGCAACTTCTAGAATTTGTTTCGTTTGTTAAACAGCCCGGGTAATCACACAGTTATTTCATGTTCAGAATGACTTTGAAGGAACTAATAGAATGCAAGCACCCAAATGCGTGGATGGAGTTTGAAAAGGGAATAATTGATGAGGTAACACTCAAATTCAGAGAAAAAGAATACATAAGAGTGCTGCCGCGAATTAAATTATCAGTACTGGACATCTTCCACATCATGCTGTGTTAAAACTTTGGAGAAAAATTAAATTGGGCATGGCACAACTTGTGATGAGCATAAGCTTTTGCTCCCTTTAGACAACAGTTAGATTCATCCGAGGCTTAACTATTTTTGAAGTGCGTATGGCCATGTGCTTTTGGTTTCTTGAAGATCCTTCATTGCTTTGGTAATTGGGAATGTTCAAATCCATCAATCACACATGATTATTTTTTTCCCTCCATATATGGCTATATCTTGAGTAGAAGTAATTCCTAGATGGGATTAGTTTAATTTTGAATTCTTCTGTCCTTGATAAATTCTGAAGCAAGGAAAAAATTGACTCTGTGGATTAGTATTCTCAGCAAATACAATATGGATCATATGTTCAAGTGTTTAATGAGTTGCAATGTGTTTAGTTAGACCTAGTTTATCTTGGTCAAAACCAGAAACATCTTATTCTTCCAGTTTATCAGGACCTTGGCCACTTGCTGAATCCTTAAGAAAAGTTTTCTGCCAGCACTTGTGCTCAGCAGAGGGTATTGCCTTGCACAACTACCCGGATAATGTGCAAAGGGCTGTAAAAATTTCTGTGTGTGTGTTTTTTTATATACACATCAGCTGAGGTTTGTCTGTATATGAGTTACTTTAGTATCCTGAGATGGCCAAGTGAGTACCTAAGGACTAAGGCACTGTTATTGTGAAGGAAAATTTAGACAGGGGAGAAACGGCCTAGCTTCAGACTTCACCTACTTGGACTGACCTGAATCTCTCAGTCTGCTAGAAGCTCCCAATTCCAATGCTGCTCTCAAGCTTCATCCCTTAGTAAACAACTAAACATACTTTCCAAGGAAGACATATTGTATTCCTTATCTTTGGCCTAACCGCTTAAGATGTCTACCTAAAAGAAGACTTGGGTTAGGGTTTGACCCCATCCTAAAACAAGTCACTTGATCGGCTTGACTGCTGTCAACTTCTTGAGGAAATCACTTAAAAACTCCCATAAAATTCATTCAACTGAAGGATTTGCTAGAGAAGACCAATGTTCCATTTTATAAGGAAGCCTCCATGACACTGGCTTTGAACATTGAAGGATTGGACCATACAGGTAAAACTTCATAGTGACTTGAATCAGGGTTTTGGTACAAGGGTTTTGCATGCATTTATTCTAATCCTCAACCTCTAGCTCATGTCTCTTTCATGCATTTAAGCGGGCCATTGACCCAATGTTCAGAACCTTGAGAAGTGACAGTTTTTTTAATCAATCTCACCACTTTCTCTCTCGCTAGGAACAGATCTAATTTGTCTTCTGAGCTTGCACTAAGTTTAACCTTCTCTTGTCTTTTCCAGCGCTCAGTTAGAAGTGTCTCTTTCTCGTATCCAGGGCTCTTGCGTTTGAAACTAGAAACAACTTTATGGTTACAACTTACAAATTTTCAATCTTATTCTTACCTTACGTTTTCCAACTTTTTTAGATCTTTCCTCGGTGATGAGACATAAATGGAAAATTTTATATTGGTTTGATATGTAAAATTCAATGCATGGCTAGAGACTTATAATAGAAGGAATAAGAAGAAAATTGGTGTAGAGTGGATCAGTAGCAGCTGGCGAGAATGTTAAGGTGTGAGCATCCCATGCATACCTGTATCATGTAGCACGTGATGATAGAGAGTTCTGTTAGAGAGGACTATTATAAGAAGAGGGTTTTTGTTTGAGTCTCCGAGGAGGTTGGGGAAGATCACATGGGATAGGAGAGCCCTTTGTGCCTTTAAAAATCAAGAAATCTGAACGGGGATGTTAAGAGGATTGGACTAAAATTTGGCTTAAAAGCAGTGAGGTCTGCATTCGTTGCTTCTGTGTTTAAAGATATGAGCTGTTACTTGTTCAAGAGAATCCTATCACCACTGATTATTCTTTTGAGTTCTTGGGGATGATGAACAGGTTTTATCTTTGTCTGTCAATTTCTCATCACGTAGTCTCAGATCTTCTGTACTAATGATATGCAAGTTTTTTGTCTCTGCTTTTTTCTTAGCAAACTGTGTCATTTTCTTCCAGGTGGAGCTAACCAGCAAATTTTTTAAAGACGGAAGACCTTTTGATTTAGAAGGTTGGTTTAAAATTCTTGTGTCTAAAGTCTGATCTTTTTGTTCAAATCTCGTGTTTTGATATGTTTAGTAGATTTGGTCCAAAAAAATTTTTTTTAGATAGAAAATCACTATACCTGGGGTTTTTTTTGCATACATGCATTTGCTGGATTGTGCAAGAATTTCAATACTTTAAAATTTTTATATTTATCGTTTTTCTTTCAAACTATTTGCTAAGCTTATAAACTAATATATAATCTAATTATATACCACATATAGGATGATTAAGTAACTTATTTAATTTTGTTAGTCTTTCCAAAAAAAAGTCAACTCTGGTCTTAAGACTGAAAGGATTATTTAGTGTAAAGTTGACTCACAAGAGATACAAATTGGCTTTCATGAGTATTAGCATGTCATATATACTCCAGAGTCCTTAGCTTTCTTGTGATTGTTTTCTCGAACAAGTGTTTTGCAAGCTGTTACAGCTCTCTATCCTAGAATGCTAAAGCTGGTAATTGAGCACTGACTGGCAATTCATTAACTGGCTGAGACTGAGTGTAAAAGTATTGCTTATGTTAATTCAAGACAAATCGCTGATTTATTTTAATTTCCTGATAATTGACTTGCTGTCTGCTCTGCTCCTTATCCTTGTAATTCTTCTCATGGATATGTTATATTCATCTAATTTAATGAGGTGTGTGTTCACTTTTTATATGCTAGTGGACATTTAGTTGTCAACATTGCAATTCAACACTCCTGAAGTGTGTTTGATGTGTCTTGCTTTTGTGATCAACGCAAGCCCCATCCACAAACCCGCTTAGAAATTACCAAAGCCACTGATGTTGATGTGGATGCCTATGGCAGGACTCAAATCTTGTATGAAAAGTGGATATTCCTATGTTGAAGGCATTGAAGAATTGCTTTTTGACTTGAAGCAAAATAACTATGAGATGCATGCATTTACAAACTATCCCACATGGTAAGAGATTCGTTCTATTGTGATTTATTATTTGCTTTTGATTTCCATGATCAGAATGTTTCCTATTGTAGGTACCAGTTGATTGAAGAGAAGCTGAAACTATCCAAATATTTATCTTGGACATTTTGTTCGTGCACAAATGGTATTTTACATAATATGGCATTTGTTAGACTTTCTTCTCTCCTACTCATTCCGTGCCCTTTATGTCGATCATCTTTTTTTGTTTTGGGTGATGAAAAGATGATTTCGTTCAAACCAAGGTAAAATGATAAACACATATTGGGCTTCTTTGCAACATTGAATAAAGAATGGAGCACCAAGAAACTCAGTCCTCATAAGGCTTCTTGTTGATCTATTTGCTTGATTGGGGAATATTAAGTTTGAGACAAATTCAAGTTATTTTGCCAAGCAGACCTTACCCAGTGAAAGACAATTTATTTTGTTTTCAGGAAAGAGAAAGCCCGATCCAGAGTTCTATACGGAAGTTTTGGAACAATTAAGTGTTGATCCATCAAATTGTATTTTTATGGATGACAGGTTCTTACACTCTCTAAAACTGAATTGTTATTAAATTTTAACCTTAACCAGATTGCTGGACCTTGGCACTTCCGTGCAGGGGGGAAATAAAAAATTGCATGTAATAAATTGAAAGATTGCATAAATAGCTATGTAATGTCAGATTTTTTTTCCAATTATATATATAGCATGTTTTTTTCACTGATAAAGGTGTCCAATCATCATGTTCTTGTAAGAAAATCAAGGTTAAAATTGATCTCTTAATGGTCATACTTTGAGTTTAAGGTTATAGGTCCTACTGTTCTCTTCTTTTCGGTTTTGTTTTGGCAAAAGTGATTTTTTGGAAAGGGGTATGCTACGAGTTTTGGCGACCTTTCCTGCTAATTGATCCAGAACTGGTTGTTGTGCAATAAATGAATATTTCTTATGAAAATACTGCAGTAAGCAGACTAGATTGGAAGAGTTGAATATTTTCAGATCGTCTTGCTTGATGCTATTTATATGTTTTCTCTTTCAGGGTGAAAAATGTTGAGGCTGCCATTGAACTAGGCATCAGGGGTATACATTTCAAGAATGCCAATGCGCTGCGCGAAGAACTGCACCTGTTGGGCATTGACATTACAACAAATGGGGATCATCATAGGCTCATCTGACACGAAACCCTATTTCCCTCGTATGTTTATTAGTGGAAAAAGGATATTCAAGACCGTAGATCGTTTCTTCAATTATATATTGAGCTTTTTTTTTTTTTTTATGACAACTTTTTATGGTGCTTCGAGGGTTATATTTAGAGTGAAAGGGTCTTTATGGGAGGGTTATTTCTGTAAAATGTGTTTGGTATGCAAAAATGAGATTGAAAGTCCCAGGGTTAACTTTACTATCCTCATTTGCTCTTATCATCTTTTTTCACTTCACTTCTTTCTACTACTCATCTTAACCTTTAGATTAAAATTTAAATAATTGAGATTTAGAGTCTGTTTGGTAGCCACTTAAAGTGGCTTCTCATAAAAAAAAAAAAAAAAGCCACTTTTTGAATCTTAGTGTTTGGCATGTGCTTTAAGAAAGACACAGCTTATAGGAAAAGTATTTTCAAAAATATAAGTTTGGAGAAGTGAATTATGAAAAAAAATCACTTCTCCTACTTCTAATAAATTACTTTGTCAACCCTCAATTCAAACACAACCCTAATAAGTCACTCTACTATTAATACAAATACAACAATTTCTTATAAGTCATTTTTTCCTAAAATCACTTTTGATAAGTTTATTAAAAAATAAGTCACATTCAAACGGACGTTTAATGTTTTATTAAAATATTAATAAAATATCATATTGTTTGAGGACAAATTAATAGATTTAAAAGTTGCTAAATTTTAGTTATGTTAATTTAAAACTGCAAGTTATTAAAAAGTATTTTTATAAAATATTTAAATTAAATAACCCAAAATTCAATTTAAAGGTTGACATTGAAAAGAGGAGGGAAGTTGTAGGGTAAAAGTTGAAGAGTATATAGTGCATGAGTTGTTTGTAAAAAAACATAAAATAATTTCATGATGGTTTAAGGCAGGTCACGGAAGATTTTGAGTGATATGCTCATAACAAATTTGGAAAAATGGAATTTCAAGGTTTAAGACTTCAAAAAAAAATTGTGTTTTTAAATAAAATAACTTCAAGGGAAAATGACACTTAAATACCGCTTGAATTTTCAAAATCCAAAAGGTTTATTAGCATTTCTAAAAGGCGCCAAAGTTCCATGGATCAAATTGAGTTTTTTTTATTTTTTTGAAGTGAAAAGTGGTACGGAAAGTAGCGAATTCCATTACTTTGAGGGTAATCTCATTACTCATGTAGTGAAAAATCCCCCTCTCTCCTATGTTTTTTAGATTTTGTGAAGTAAAAAGTGATCCACAAAATGACGAATTCCATTACTTTTATGGGTAATTCCATTACTCAACTTGCAAAATCTACAAACTAGCATGTTTTCTCTCATTTGTCACTATGCGTCAATGTTAGTGTCAGCGTTAGCGTCAATGTTAGATGAATAGTGTTGTCACGTGATGAGAGAAAAAAATATATTAGAAAATTGTAGCGAAAACCATTACTTTGATGGGTAATTCCATTACTCTTATAGCGAAAATCATGTTACTGTTCACATCCAAATTTTAAAAACTCAGATTCCTCCCTTGGGTTTTTGAAATTCTAACAGACCTTTTGAAATTTTGAAAATTCAAGTAGTATTTAAATGGGATTTTCCCTAACTTCAAACATAAACCCATAGTATGCAAATTTACTAAAATCTCTAGTTTTAATATAAAATATTTTAGACAGAGTGACAATTAGTAATACACATATAAGTTTATATTTTATAATTTTGTTACCTAGTCAGCTAGCCAACCCACATAAAAAAAAATTAATTAGTAATTAATGAATGACGCGTAAACAAATTTAACTTGCAGAAATAATCTATTTCACCTTGAAACCTAGGTCTTAAACACTGTTTTCGTAGGTCGAGATGAAACTTTTCTCACATACTTATTTTGTACTCTCTCTGTTTTAAAATATAAAAGACGACTGCTACTTTTACTCTGTTCTAAAATATAAAAGACATTTGAAAAATGTCTTATACTTTAAATATTTTTTTTAGTTCTGTCCTTATTCAATATCAATTTATTAATGCTTGTTTTTACAATAAAAGTTATTACTCTCAAGGAAAGAAAAGAGGGGTAGGGGGAGCGAGAGAGTGATGGACTTTAATAAATGAATTCTCTCTTTTATTTCATATCTCCTCATTAATAAGGGTATTTTAGTAAAAATGGGTAACAATTCTGATATATTTATTATTCTTAACTATCACTTCGAACTAAGAAATTCGATTAAATGTCTTTTATATTTTGGGACGGAGGGAATATATCGTAAAAGCTATTCTCAAAAGCTAATATAAATGGATACTTTAAATACACTTGGTCTTTTAACTAAAATTTTGAAAAAAAACCTAAAAATAAAATTGCATTAAAAAATAGGGTAAATAAGCAAATTTGCGATGGAAGTATGCCTAAAGGGGTGAATTTGTCCAGAAAATTTCATAAGGGGCACATTTGCCCTAGAAGTTTTAAAAGTGGAACGAATTTGCCTCTACCATTAGTTGACTGTTAGTTGACCAAATATGTTGAGCCGGTAGTCCACAGGTCATCCACTATATTTTTGCTAAGCTAACAATTTGTCCCAGAACTTTTAAATCTAATTCTTAAAAAAGATGAATTAGATGCTAGATGAACTTTTGAGACAAATTTTTACCTTAACAAAAATTAGCTGGATGACATGTGGATTACAATTCACCATATTTAGTCAATTAACGGTAAAAAATAACAGATTTAAAAAGTTAGAGATAAATTTTCACCTTAATAAAAATAAAATAGATGATCTAAAAATTATTAGATCAACATATTTAGTTAACTAACAATTAACTAATAGCAGAGTAAAATTGCCCTACTTTTTATCCTCCGGACATACTTTTACCCCTCGCACTAAAAAATAATTGGTCCCAAAGTATTTACCTCTGTATAAAGGGATGCGGCTAGCAGATAAACGAAAGAAAGCAGAGGGGAGGAGCAATTTGGGAGGCAGGTGAAGGGAGTTAGCAATGTCTTGTAGTTGGGGTGTGAAGGGCTTCCATTTTGAGGTCCAGCTTTGCTCATGGTCCGTGCGCCATCGTCATCCCCCAACATGCCAAATGCTCTCTACTATCTCCCTCCCTTCCATGCCTGAGCTGCTTTTCTCCTACAAACCCAAACCCAACCCCAAAGTCAGAACCACATCCCTTTGTTGCTCCTCTGGTACGTTTCTATTTCTCCTTCTCTTTGCTCTTTTTATTACTATTAATCTTGCATTGCATCTTCCCCTTTTCTCCTCTAGACTAGGTTTGTTGGTACCCCTTTTTCAATTTACCAATTACCAATTCTTTTCTTTCGCAATTCGCTTCCCCCCCCCCCCCCCCCAACAGATTTGTTGGTCATTGATGTTTGCTTTCTTAGAATTCCCCGCCAGATTTTCTTAATTTGCGCCGACCTGTCATGCGCTGGTTCGGATGATTTTTGACCACACCCTTGCCCTTGATATTTAAATTATCAGGAACTTCGGGGGGAAAAAATCCGTTTTCATTGCACTAAGTTGACCGGCCGCCTTTCTTACTTTGGTTTATTTTTGTTTTGAAATTTTCTTTGTACAAATGAGATAGTAGCCTCACTCACGGCTCTTTCTGTTTTTTGTGCCTGTCTTGTGCACGCCCCTATCTTTTCAGCGTTAACTCCTGAACTCAAGTCCACCTTGGATAAAGTCATTACTTCAAATAAAGTGGTTCTATTTATGAAAGGGACTAAGGAGTTCCCGCAGTGTGGATTTTCGAACACGGTAGTGCAAATATTGAACTCTCTCAATGCGCCTTTTGAGACAATAAATGTCCTGGAAAATGACTTGTTACGACAAGCTCTGAAGGAGTATTCCAACTGGCCAACCTTTCCTCAACTATACTTAGATGGAGAGTTCTTTGGTGGCTGTGATATCACTGTTGGTATGTGATGTTTATTTATTTCCACCTGATCTTTTGTTTTTTTTCCCTTTTTTGGGTTGCCTTGCTTAATCCTGCCCCATTCATAATAATTTCAAGCTTTCAAGAATCTGACACCCAGTAGAAGTCAATGCTGTCTTGATTATTGCTTTTATTGAGCTTTTTTGTGTATGTGCGCTTGCGTGTTAAATGGAGGCGTCAAAGACCCAAAAGAAAGCACTAAACAAACAGCACGCGTGTGGTAACACCCGCAATGCTTTTAGTGAGTTAGCTTATCTTTCTCCTATGGGTGAAATAATTAAAACAAGGCAAGTAGGCATAGTAATTGTTTTGGCTTATTCCAAAGGGAATGAGTTGTCTTGGAAATGGCTATGACGAACTTATAGACCATTTAGATCGATTTCTTGGGAGAGGATTGCATGTCTCTTTATATATTATTATCACCTATGGCTTACCAAACAAGTTCTTATAGTAATCATTACATTCTATTACATTGCATTACATTACATTCCATCGGAATTGGTGAGCCAAACCAACCGTTAGTGTTTTATATTTGAGGTGGGAAAATGAAAACCAATTTAATAGTATCCAGTATAATCTTGTATGGATTTCTTTCTGGAAACGTAGTGCCTACGCCGGAGTGAAGATTTTGTTTGTGTAATTTTTGGTGTCTCTTCAACTTGATAACAGCACGATTTTTGCAATAATTGTATGTGCATAAGAAGTTGTCATTAATGGGAAATATCATTATTTAGTAAGAACTTGAGAAGGAATGCAACTTACCATTCATTCTGTGGTCTGGAGTAAGGAGAACCAGAAAGATTTGTATGCCTATCGTGCTTTAAATTCGAATGGAAAGTGTGAATGGATTTAGTGACTAAAGCCCTGTATCATTAAGTGTTGTCAAAGTTATGCTTCTAAGTTATAGCTATAGGAGGGCTCTTATGGTACAAGTGTGACGAATCGCCCTAGTGAATCCATGATGCTGCTTAACATGAGGCTGTGTGATTGCATTCATGAATTGTGCTCCCTGGCGTTTTGTTTGGCTACAGAGGCATATCAGAGCGGAGAATTGCAGGAACTGCTGGAGAAGACAATGTGCTCCTGAAGCATCCTTGAGCCCGATGGCAGAAAGAAGGATCAATTAGCTGCCTTCCTATTATGTGGAATCATCCTTGGTATTTGAGTGCAAACCAGTGGTGAGCCATGAGAATATACATGTTGTTACTAAGTCAACTTTTGTTGTTGTGAATCGTATCGATATCATGTGCTTAGTTCAATCTTCTTTACCTCAGTCGGTTTTAAGTTCATCGTTTGCCACTAAGTTTAATTTACATCCTTGGAACCTATCAAAATAAAGGTGTCGTGACTTTTGTGAAAATTAACCGTATGCTTTCTCCTTCACATCTTTTAGCTTTATATTTTATGCCATTAGGGCATGCTTGGCTTAATGGAGGGGAGGGGAGGGATTTTAATAGAGGGGATGGAAAGGAAAGGTTTGACAAGGATTTTGTTTTACCCTGTTTGGATGAATAGATAGGGAGGGTAGAAGGGGGATTTTAATATTACTTTGTTTGATATGAAAAAATATTTAAATATTTGGGATAGTTATTCAATAAGATGGTGTAATTGATAGAGATGCTAATCTTAGAATTCAAGTGGGTTTGTGTAAAACTGGAGTTATTTGTAATAAGAAGGTATCTAATATAGTAAAAGGGAAATTCTATCGCATTGCTATAAGACCAATAATGGTGTATGGTAGTAAGTGTTGGGTGTTAAAGGGACAACATGAGCATAAAATGAGAGTTGTAGAGATGAGAGTGTTGAGATGAATGTGTGATCATTCAAAATTAGATAAGATTCATAATCATCTCATACATGAACAAGTTACAGTGGCTCCTATTACAGAGAAAATGATAGAAAATCGTTTGAAGTGGTTTGAGCATGTGTAAAGAAAGTTGTTGGATGCACCAGTAAGAAGGGTTGGTCAAGTAGTATGGAGCCTTGTAAAGAGAGGTCGGGGAAGGCTGAAGCAAACATTAGCAAGGTCATAGAGATGGACCTTTTAGTCAACAACCAATCTAAAGATATGGTTTTCAACAAAGCACAATGACGTCACGTGATTTATGTAACTGACCCCACCTAGTGAGATTAAAGTTTTGTTGTTGTTTTGTTTGATATAGAAAGGGAGGGGAAGGGAAAATACTCCTATATGGACAACTCAACCTTATTTCATGTAAGTTGTTTTTACTTTCTAAAATGTTTAATAAAATATAATTATAAATAACATTTATTACATACAAGTATTATATTAAAATTAAACAAATATAATTATAATTCATACTTGGTCACTGATATATATATATATATATACAATAATATATATATAATTAATATCAATAATTATGATTCTATGTTTTGTATATATGCACAATAATGTAGAAAAAGTGATCAACAAAGAATGTAATTAATATAAATTAAAATAGACACCGGTCATATGTAAAATTTTTTGAAGGGGAGCATATAAAGAAAAATTAATATTGGAGATACTTGGAATATTTGAGTGAGAATTTCAAGTGAAAAAATTGCCAGTAAAAAAAATTTGTAGATTAAAAATAATATAACATTATGATATTAATAATGTCTAATATAAATCTAAAAATGAGACAACGTTAGACATATTAGAAACGACTATAGGCATGTTAATTAATATAAGTTAAAATATTACCATTTCCTTTAAAATTTTCTCAATTTTGTATGGAAGGGTTATAAGGGGGAGGAGGGAAGCCTCTCATTTTCTAAAAGTTTTACCTATATAAATAAAGGGGAGTGAGTAAAATTTCTTAATTCTTCTCTTCTAATACCAAACTAGTTCTAAAATATGTTTGGAAGGAGAAAAAATGAAAAGAAAATAAGGAGGAGAGTATTAGAAAAATAAACTTTCAAAAAATTATTAAAATCAATATTTTTTGGGCCCCCAACCCAAAACACAAAAACAACAAATAAAATTTTCTCTTATTTAAAACATATACTCAATGGTTTCTATTACTCTGTGAGTGGGATCCGTATCTAAGTAGGCATGTATGCTATTCCCTCCCAACTTGATATGAAACATATTGGGGAAATTGCAATTTGATCTTAAAAAAGAGACTTTACGATCAAATTGTACTGTGAATTAAGTAATTGTAAAAAAGTCTCATAGAGAAGTTGTCATTCGCATAATTGAAAAAACTCTGTAGAGTTGTCAATACTTAACATGGAATTGTTAATGACAACTCCTTATTCTCTATAGAACTTTTTTACAATTACGTGATTTCGTGAGACCGTTTAATTGTAAATCCCTTCCTTTGAGACTAAATCTCAATTTTTCCAAACATATTTGACTTTTTTTAGAGATTAAAGAAGTTAAATAAGTTAATTAATCATATTATATATTGTGTATTATTATAATATATATATATATATATATATATGTTAGTTTATAAGTCAAGCAAGATAATTTAGAGAGAAAATGACAAATATAAAAACTTTAAAATAGTTTAATTTTTTTTAATATTTAAAAAAGTTAATAATTCTGTCTTATATTTAGGACAGCTAGGAGTATGAAAAAAAGAAAATAATAAATAACACTATTAAAAAAACAAAATAAACTCACTTAAAAAGTTTTTTTTTTTTCCCTTTTAGCTGCACATGCAATGGAATAGAAGGTTGTACTATTATTGTCTCTTGTCATCCCATGGCTCACCAATTAAACTTAGTAGTGAATATTTCAAGATTACAATTACAATCTTGGATTAAAAAAATGACTCAAATAAATCCATTTCAACACAATATGACTCGTTTTCGGATTGCAATTCCATGTAATCTGTCATTTCTTCAGTAATTGAATTTAATACTAGTCGTTTATGGGTTTTTTTTTGGGTAAATAATACCAGTTGTTTCTATATTCATACCTACATATTTGAAGGTAAAAAGCAAAATAATAAATAATGTACTTGCTTAAATTAAAACTAATTTGTGTTGGAATATAATCTTCTTCTTTTTGGCAATCCGTTAGGCTCAAGACAAATTGATCTCTGGCCCAAATTCTTCTTCATATGTTTCCCCGTCTGGTTTGGGAGGCCTCATATTTTTTTATTGTCCTATCTAATTCTATTATCCTGATCTTTATCTTCTATTTAATATATGGTTAGAAATTACCCATAACCCTTCCAAAAATAATCATGGAGGCTTGCTAAAATAAAAGAAATCTTTTTTAAATTAAAGATCATTCAACTCATTTATAGTATAAGATTATGGAATTAAATAAAATAATTTATACTATTTTATCTTTATTTGTATTATGCATATTTTTTTCACCAGTAAAACAATGAAAAAGAAATTAAAAAGCATAACATATTGGAACCAATGAATCTCATACATGTTACTTGAGATACTTCAAGCAAAATTTAAACTATGGAAAACCAGTCTGTAGTTGACAAAGTTTTTCAGCTTTCCCTTCCCTATTTTTATTTTCATGTTTTGACATGTTAGATAAGGACAAGAGAAAATCGATCTTTTATGATAAGCAGCTTTCATAATATTTTATTATAAATTAGTTGAAATGGTTTTTTATAATAAATTATTTTTATTAATTTTAGCAAGATTCCATAAGATCTTTTATAATATTTTTTTCATCAATTGTTTCAGATTTTATGATAAATTGGATTCTATAACTTTTTTTATTATAAATTGGTTGAAATGAGGAAAAATTCTAGAAAACTACCATTTGAATTTCAAAAACACCAAAAAATCTGTTGAATTTAGGGAATAATAGATTCCTACTTGGCATCAATCTTAGTTTTTTAGAATTCAGATAAAAGATCATTAGTGTTGTTATTTCTGTTACAATTCTACTTATTTCTCTTATGAATTATGTCAAAAGAAGTTTTGTTATTTTTATTACGTTTTTAGTTATTACTTTTCGAATTATGTCAAAACATACCAACATCAAGTTTTATCATTTCCATTACGAATTTTGTTTTTTACATTAAGTTTTGTTATTTCTGAATTTTAAAAAACCCAGATTGATACCAGTTAGGAATCTGTCATTTCCTAAATTCAAATGACTATTTTGGGTTTTTGAAATTCAAATGGTATTTTTCTGTAATTTTCTCTTGAAATGATCTTTAATTTAATAATAAAACAGTTTCCTTTATTTCAGTAAATCATCTTGATTTTTAGCAAGTGGTTGTTCATGAGGGGTGATTCTAGCCATAGATTAAATAGAAGGTGAATATTAGGGAGGGGGATGAGAATAGAACAATAAAGAATATGAGGTATCTTGGGCCAATTTGCCTCCATAAATTTTGAATAAAGGAAAAGCTCTAGGGGTTTCCCTACCCAAAAAAATAGAACATCTCTCTGTTGAATCCCTACTTTTAATGATAACAAAACATTATTATGTGATTTAACTTGGGGTTGTGCAAGTATTTATATGTTTGAATGTACTCAAGTATAAGTATAGTATAAGGAAGGATACTTAAGTATGATACCCGAGTATGAGCTTGTACTCTCGTATTTACCAGAGTACCCGAGTATGATAGAAGTAAGTTGAAGACTAGTATATGTGAGTAACTATATTTTATACCCCAGTACATCTATACCCAGGTAAGACATATTTGGTACTTGAGTACAACACTTAATTTTTATAAAATAGTCTTTCAAATTATACTTGAGTAACTGTGTTGTTTACCAGAGTATGATTAATATTGGAGTATGAAAAACATGTACTCAAGTATGGTTTTATGAGCGTCTTATTGTTTATATATATATATATATATATTATATCAGAGTATAAAATATCTTGTACTTGAGTAAGTTGATACCTGAATATGATTTCAAAGGTTTCCAATTATATTATGTAATATATGGTACAAGTTCACAAATATGTATACCTGAGTAAGTGTAAAAGAGGAATCAAGTATCATCATACTTGATGGAATACCCGAGTATGTTACAAAGTCAGAAGTCTCTTCACAAATATACTCGAGTACAAGAAGGCATACTTGAGTACAAAGGCGAAAGTTATGTGATGCAGAAACTGAAAATCAGGAAGAACCTTATAATTTTTTGTGATATCAATGGCTATTTCCAGATTACTTGCTCTAACTTATTTCTCTATGTTTAAAGTATATTGTTTCACATATGACAACTTTCAAATTGATGGAAAAAAAAATATTCCAGATTTCCAGCAACGGCTAAAAGTGAAAGACGAGGGCCTCTTAAACTTGGATCACATTGAAATACCCAGAAAGATTCTAGAGACTGGACGTATGTCAAGTGAATTAGACTGAACCAGTATAATTGTTGGGTGTTATTGGTGATATTTTTCTTATAATTAATTTCATTTATTCTCCTAATATTTATTTATAGATTTTAAAATTTTATACTCACCTAATTCACCCATTCCCTCTTAGATGATAAAGTCTACACTAACAGTCTCTTACCCTCCTAATACAAAACATCTAAAGCACACTTAGTTTATCATTTTTCCCCAAAAAAAGATCACGATTTAGTTACTCAAATTTAGGCACTTTAATTATATGAGATTAAGTATATAAGTTTTCTCTAAAAATGAGAAACGAGTAAAAGATTGTAGCTAAATTAATATAAATTTATAATTGGGTTAAGGTTCAAAATTATACATAAGATTTTCTCAAAAGTGTACTCAGCACCAAATATTTTAAGGGGGCAAAATTAATTATAAACTTTTAAATACTCATTGACCATTAGTTTGAATTTTTTAAGGGTTAACGTACAAAAATGCACTTGAGATATTCCTAAAAATACGCCTAACACAAATATTTTTTTAGGGACAAAACCAACTTTAAACTTCTAAAATATATGCAAAAATACACATTGACCATTAGTTGACTACTTGTTTGAATTTTTTAACTTAAAGCAGTGATGTTGATAATAACGTAGATGATTAAGAAACAACTTGTATACTATGGAAGTATCATGTTATCTACCTCTGTTCAATGAAGACATAACAACTCATATAATTTTAATTTTAGTTGAATGATAATTCATTTGAAAAAAATTTATATTTTATCTTATTTTTAAGAAAAATATTGGTTGCTCATTTTGTGTTGTTTTTTAATTAATATTTTTTCCTTAAAAACAAGGTAAAATATGAATTTTTTAATGAGTCATTAGCCAATTAGGATAAAATTATATAAGTTCTTTTTTTTTTTGATAGAGTTTGAATGATATTGTACTTTTGGATTATGTAAGTATTTCTCCAAATTGGAATGATAACATGTTGTCTGGGCAAGGAAAATTAATTTCCCCCAATGTTTTATCTCTACCTCATCACTTCTTTCGGGAGAGTGAGAGGAGATGAAGGGTTAAGTGGAGATAAAAGGTTTGGTATAAATTAATTTCACTTGCAATCAACAAACTAGTGGTGTTCATGGGCAGGGCTGGGCAGGGCATGCTCCATGCCCACTGCCCTGCCTAAAGAATCATTGGGCTACAAAATGCAGCCCGATGCCCAGCCCTACCCGGTAGAAGCCCTAACAATTTTGGGTTGGGCAATAATGGGCTAGGCAGGGCGGGCTTCCCTGCCCAAGTAGTAATACCTATCACATTTTATGTAGAAAAAAACCAACTTCAATTA
>JBAGKO010000015.1:232265-257998 GCA_037177275.1 Acacia concinna
TGGGCTGGGCGGCATATCTTGCCCGATGCCCAGCCCTGCCCGCAAAAATGCCCAACCCGATTGTGCCCAATTTTTTTAAGGCATATTATTTTTGGGCTGGGCTGAGCAATTTTTAGACGAACTTGGGCGGGCATACTGGGCTTCATGAACACCCCTACAACAAACTATTATTTTGGATTTTTTTATTAATCATCCACGTCATCTTTCATATCACTATTTCAGTCAAAAATTCAAACAAACGATCAACTAATAGCCAATATGCATTTTTGCACCCATTTTTTAAGTTCATAGGTGCTATTATCCCTAAAAAAATATTTGTATCAAGGTAAACTTTTGAAAAAATCTCATGTATAGTTTTGCACTTTAATCCTTAAAAAAATTCAAACTAATGGTCAACTAGGTCAATGTGTATTTTTTTTACCTATTTTGAAAGTTCATGGTTGCTTTTTCCCTTAAAAAAATATTTGGTGTTAAGCTCACTTTTGAAAAAATTCTGTGTATTTTGGCACCCTAATCCTTTATAATTTTCTTTGAAAAGATTCTTTCTACTAAACAAGGCATTAATTAGTATGAAATAAATGTTTCAGTGAGAAAGTTTGCATTGGTTAATCATAATAGACAAGTTTCTAACCACATTTCTCATACACACTATCATGGCTAAAAGGATTAAAGCCACAAATAAAACTAACAATGATAGAAGAGAGTAAAACTAAATTCAAAATAGTCTATCATGGTTATAAAAGTATTTGTCCATCACTTCCAAAAGCCTTTTAACAAATCCAACAAGATTATTACGTCGAGATTTATGGCACAAAACCGGCCCACAAACTCATTTCAGTAACCCACACATAAAACTAAGGGCATAATTAGAATAAAGGTTAGAAACCTAGTCCACATACATAAACTATAAAGGGTATGAACAAAACAGTTTTCAAGACATAATATTGTGGATCTACCAAAATGTTAGAATATGCAAAATAAGGTCTTAAGCCTAATAAGAAGCTAACAGTTATCCAAAATAATGTCAAAATATATCAAAACATGATTGGTTTGATAGTAATATATAAAATAATACAGTCCCTAAAATCAAGAGGCATACAAGGCTATTGATGCCTATGTCTCTGCCTGCTTCCCTTGACCTCTAACCGAATTGTGGTCTTCTCTAAAAAATATCAACAACAATAGGGTAAGACACGAAGTCCCAGTAACAAAAATCGATTTATAAAATATGAAGAATGATTGCAAGTCAGAGGAGCAGGCTTATTAATAATTATGATAATATTCTCAATAGTAAAATGATATATAATGTAACATCTTAATTCAAACAGAAAAAATATTAACAGAAGTATCTCAAATATGACCAGTAAAGATGTTCAATATCCAAATTATCAAAATGCATGTTCAGTTCAAAATTCAAATATAGCCCACATTAGTTTTCAAATGAAATTTTCAAAATAGTTTAATGAACTTAACACTCTATCCCAATTACGCAAAACTTGAATGACATTTTTTCCAATGACCTGCAGATGAGAGAATATTCAGCTCAATTGAGTTCCGAATGATCTTATTCTAGTCTTGGTAGTTAATCTAGTTCAACTTAATTGGAGTAAGAGCACTCATTGTGAGGGCCTTACGACTAGATTTAGAACTTGTCATTACAAGCAGCAAAGAAACATATTACACCCAAAGAGCAATTACAGAGAAAGGACAAAAAACAAGCTGGAAAGATTATAGAAAACTAAAGATAGCTCCAAATTGAACCAAATACATCCAACATGCAAATTTCGAATGGCAGAAGTGACCGCCCTAAAGATGTGTCTGGCCGTTAACAGAAACTGAAACGAAAAAAGACCGAGTAGACACAGATAAACCTTAATTGTTAAAAGGCTCTGATGCCATGTAAGATGAAAAAAGAAAAATTGTATTATGTGTGATTAACTCTGTACAATGAGGTATCTTTATATAGACTAGGAAAGGAGACAATGTAATCAATTCCAATAAATGAGAATAATGAAAATTAATACAATAATAGAAAATTTTATAATTATATACAATCAAATCAATCATAATTATGATTGATTTGATTCTCAATCACTAACAGTTCTAATGTTAAGTCTTCATCCCTCTGTATTCATGTACTTGGATGAACTTGCGTTTGGACTTTTGACAATCTCTTGGATGCTTCTTTGGGCATCAAAGATGGTCAGTTGGTCCTTTATGTGAACCAAACATCAAAAAACAAATATAATAATAATAATAATAATAATAATTGGCGAACCTCATCCCTAACTAATACACTGAATATTCCCACTAACAACCCTAGACGCCTTCTAAAATTCTCAGTTAATCACCTTGATAAGATATGATGAGTCAAATTTGCAAATTATGATCCATGGGGATAAAAAGTAGAAGAATAGATGACCAAAACAATGAACTTTAATGGCGATCGCGATTTCTCCAATTGAACAACGACATGACATTGTTGAACTTGAAAGGCTGGCATGCGTGAACAAAGCTTGCCTACCTCCATTTTATTCTTCTACTAATTCCATACTTAGTTCTTGAATCTGAATCAAATAGAGGATGGGGATGGTAGAGTTGGTAGCAAAAGCCAAAGATAAATAAGATGATAACCACGACAACAGAGAAGTGACCAGAGGTGAGTAATGGGAAAGAAGCAGCCGAGAGACAATAGAGGATGAGAGTTTTGATATTGAGGAGAGAAGGGGCATTGAGGTAAATTGATAGAATTTATAAATCCTAAATTAAGTTATATGACCTAATTAATACTTCCTCTCTTTCTATCTATAAGAGCTTTTCAACTAAATTATGAGATTATAAAAAATAGTTAAAAGTAGTTAAATCTACTAATTATGTTAGAAATTTAATACTTTTTAATTTAAAAATGCTCCTATTTATGAATATGAGGGAGTGAGAGAATCATAATGAGAAAATGATGAAACATAATCTATAGATTGTAATAATTAATTGAAGGTAAAATGTGAATAAGTGTATTTATTATTGAGACAAATTCAAAAAGGGTATTATATTTAGGGACAATACTATTAAAAAAAGCTCTTATATATAGAGACAAAAGGAGTAACCTATTAAGTTTAGGGTTTGTTTGGCAGGAGGAAAATGGAGGGAAAGGGAGGGGAGGAAAAATTTTTGGGTTGATTTTCAAAAAATTGGAGAAATGAAGTTATAAATTTCAATAAAGATAAGATGAAAATTAAAAGAGTAAGAAAAATTAATTAAAAGCTTTCAACCCCACTTCTCTAATTTTTTAAAATATAAGTCATAAATATTTTCCCTCCCTTCAAGATTCCTCATACCAAACAATCTCTTAGTGATTCAAATTAGAATTTGAGTATTTTATATGACTTTTCAAAGGATTTTACCTATAATATATAAGGAGAAAAAAATGGGACCGGGCAATAAACCGTTTGCTATATTGGTTTAGTAGTTAAAGGTTCAACCGGGGTCTAACTGGGGGTCAGATCGGCCATATTAAAATATTATAATTTAATTAACAATGATAAAATAGTAAGATTAACCATAATTCATAACTAACATCAAAATAGCCAAAGCACCCTTATTCAAAATATAATATTAACCATCATCCATAAGTCATAACTAGTTAACTACCATCAAAATACAGCAAAGTTTTGAAAATATCAAGGACAACATATTAAAGTACAAAATATAACTATCATAAGTCATCTATAGTTCTTCCACCTAATAATCATCTAAACCAATATCTAAATCGGTTGGAGATGAATCATCATGAAATATATTGGGCAAAACAGAAGAAAATTAAAATCATAAAGAGGCAAGCATAGGAAAATTAAATCACTCAACCAATAATTATAGAGAGTAGCACAACACAACAAAATTAAAATCAAAGAAAGCTATCGATTCACAACAAAATTAAAATCAAATAAAATCACCAGTCACCTAAGCTCGCAGTCAAGATTGAAGACAACACGGCCATGGGTGATTGGGAAATTGTGTCTATAGCTCACCATGAAACTGTGGCCTAGGCTTGCCGTCAAGTGAGAAATTGAGGATGAATAGAGGGAATAGATTGATGCTTATGTATTATAGTAGAGATATAGAGTACAAAGTCACAACCTTGGGTGATTAGGATGCTCGATGGATTGGGGAAGGAAGATGACTTAAGGTTATGTTAGGTCTCTGGGTCGGGTTTTGGGTTTGATCCAAAATCCTTTTATTTTTTTGGGTGAAAATGTCCTAAAATGACTTTTTGGGACATTTTCATTTTTTTTAAAAGATCCCTGAAGGGACAACCAATATGGCATTATGCTCCTTATGAATATAAGCTTATTTCCCTTATGTCTCTCTTATAAACTCTCTCTTTTCTTTCGAAAGCTTCGGCTCTTAGCATATCCTCTCCATCTCTACAAAGATTCAAGTATGCTCTACACTTGCCTCCTCTTGAGGAATATGTGCATCAGAAAGAATCTGACCAAGATCCTATGAGAGTTATGAGAAACAATCGACTGATAACACTCAAACCTATGGCTTAACCTAAAGGGATCCTAAGTCATAAAGTATCATTGAGCTAAGAAGAGAGAAAGCTTGAACTTACTTGAACTAGAATCTCATTTTATATTAAGCATATCTTTAGGCCAGTTTAGTTCTTTATTTCTCAGATCATTTGATTTCAGATGGGATAGATTTTAGTCCCAATGACTTTGTTGGTGTATGTTTTGGATCTAGATCTAGATCTTCTATCTTAGACACCATACAATCATCGAGATCCAAAGAATTATTAAAATTTCCTAATGATAACCTCTCTCCTAAACAAGTCTGACAGTTTCTTGAAATTGTAAATTATCTTCGGGATTTTATCTCTTATGTGTCCTATCACATTAGCCACTTGTCCAAAATGCTTAAAAAGACTCATCCTCTATGGGGACCACAATAGAAAAATGTTGTTCAGCTTCTTAAAATAATTACACAAAATCCTTCACCTTTAAAAATTCTAGATCGGGGTAAGCGGGTCCTCTAGACTGACGCTAGTGATGGCTTTTAGGGAGCTATTCTACTAAAAGAAGTAAATGGACAAAGATATTACTGTGGACATGCCAACGGATAGTTCAGAGAACTTGAAAAGCATTACCACACCACCTATAAAGAAATCCTTATTGTCAAGCATGGAATTGAGAAATTCAGTTTTCATCTGAGTCCCTACCACTTTATTTTGGTGTCTGTTTTGGATCTACCTTATACACTACACAGTCATCAGGATGAAGATGAAGATGCTCTAAACTTGTAAACCTATATGGTATTATGCTCTCCTCTAAGAAGAGTGAAGTTGGGGTGACTGAAATTGACTCATGAGAGTTTTAAGAAACAATTGACTGATAACACTCAAACCTATGGCTTCACCTGAAAGGATCCTGAAGGATATCAACCATTCTGACTGTCAAGCGGTTCCATGTCAAGGAAATTGTCCAAAGTACCAGACTCAAAAATTGTACCCTTCCTGCAACTGCTAAAAACCAATATGCCATCATAGAAATTTCTGAGGCCCTTATCAACCAATGATGATTTGAAGGCTATACACATCTTTATCTTCATTCCGAAGATGTATCCAGATCTCAATGACTATGTGGTGTCTAAGTTAGAAGATCCAGATCTAGATCCAAAATAGACAACAACAAAGTCATTAGGACCAAGATCTATTCCATTTGAAATCAAATGATTTGATAAATAAAGAACTGAACTGACCTAAAGATATGTTTAATTTGAAATGAGATTCTAGTCTAGGTAAGTCTGAGCTTTCTCTCTTCTCAGCTCAATGACACTTTAGGACTCAGGATCCCTTCAAGTTAAGCCATAGGTTTGAGTGTTATCAGTCAATTGTTTCTTAAAACTCTCATAGGGTTGGCCGAGTTGACCCAATAAGCTAGCTAACAAGGAAGCCGAACCAGATCGAGTCTAATTGACCGCCCAATCCGATTGGATTTTTGGTTATATGATAATATCAAGTTGCATTAAAATATTTTAAAGATACCACATCACATATGTTACAATAAAAAAAATATGTTTATCTTCTTTAATATCCCAATAGATAAATATGTATTATATCAAGAATAAGATCAATAATTTGTTTGGTAATTTAAAATTTCTTATCAATTTAGTAATAATAAATTATATCCCCCCCCCCCCAATTTTGCATGGGAGTTTTTTTTTTTTTAAGGGGAGGAGATGATCTAGGTGAAATAATTTCTTGAAGCTAGATTTTTCATTCAATTCAATTGGTATGTAAAATTTTGTCACGAATATTATTGTAGACTATTTAACTAAGGGCCCGTTTAGTTAGATTGTATTGCCACATGCAATACAGTGCAATGCAATGAGCCAATGAGAATGCAATGTAATGAGAATTACATAGGGGATATTTGGTTTACTTTTCAATATGGTGTAATGAGTTATTTTATAATAATATTTTAAAATAAATAAATATATACAAATGACCAATTTGCCTTTAAAGTGTGAAATCCACAACTACTATATCACCAAAATAACAAAAGCCACAGCTATCCATTCTTAATTTACTTTTGACTAGGGGTGTTTAAGAAATCTCGATCCCACTAGTCCCAACCCAATCCCGAGATTTTAATTTTGAGATTTTCCTGGTCCCGGTCGGGACCAAAGCTGGTCCCGGTTGGGCCGAGACTTGGATCACATAGGTCCCGGGTTTTAGTTTTTTTTAATTTTTTTATCGTATTAATTAAATGATCATTTTATTTGTGTATTATTACTCATATTAATTAAGCTATCTTTTTAAAATATGTGTATAACATCTTTAGTTAAAGTTAAACCACATGTATTGCGATACTAATATTGTATAAAAATAATAACAAAGATGAAAATAATAATAATAATAAACATTATTTCTAAACTCTAGATTAATTTATGTAATTATTATGGCTTTATTAGTTGTTAAATGATTATTTTAAAAAATAAAATATGAAAAATTTATTTAATATAAATATTTTTTTAAACAATAAACTTGGAAATCTTGG
The DNA here is from genome assembly GCA_037177275.1 of Acacia concinna. Classification (NCBI taxonomy): domain Eukaryota; kingdom Viridiplantae; phylum Streptophyta; class Magnoliopsida; order Fabales; family Fabaceae; genus Acacia; species Acacia concinna. The sequence continues at coordinate 239,324 of JBAGKO010000015.1, forward strand.
TCCCGTCTTGGCTTGGGACCAAGATCAAAGTGGGACTGGGACCGAGATGCAATTTTATCTTTTTATTATATTACTGGGGTTAAAATTGAGATTCATCTATGATTGCAGGCCTCCAATGAGTATTCATGGATCTCTATGAATAAAGATTACCAAAAAATGTGCACTGTTTTACCATTACAATTTATCTTACCATAAAAAATACTTAACTAAACAGACCACTTATGATAATGCAATAAAAATTACTATAACATGTGTGATATACAATTTAACCAAACGGTAACAAATTTTGGTATCTTTTATCAACTACCGACTTTTAAGGTGTGTTTGGATAAAGAGAAAAGTGGAGAGAAAGGGGGAGAAAATAAATATTAAGTTTAAAAATTTACATAAATAATAAAAAAATTTACCAATTTTGATAGTTCTCTCCTTTTAAATTTTCTCTCTATCTAAACGAGAGGAGAGTGATTGATGAAGGAAATTAGGTACTTTTTTTTTTTTTGGCCAAAAAGGAAATTAGGTAGCTGGTTCTCTTCTTTTATGCAGTAGAATTGTAGAAATGTAGAAGGCAGTTTTTGAGTCAAACAACAAAAACGTCAAAAAGAGAACAAACTTGGGGTGGTGTGCTGCGCTGGGCTACCTTCCAGAATCTAGAATAACCCTCGTTGGCTGTCGAAGCTCCGAGACAAAGAAAAAGCTTAATCGCAAAAGGAGACATCAAAGGGAAATCAAACCCCCCACCCCCCGGGGGTGTTAACATTCCTTTCTTAATTATTCATCATTCCCTTCTCTTACGGCTACGCATCGAGGGTTGCAGCACGGAATCCAATTCCTTTGCTTCCTTGTTGATGTAGCACACAGACAACCGATATCATCGTTTCATCCTAAAGCAAGATCTTTTGTTGATGGCATGCCCTCTAAATTCCTTCCGCTATAATGGTTCCCTCTGCGCTTGCCCACCTGGCTATCTCCTCGTTCGCCCCTCCAACAACTGTACCCTCTTCACTGCCAACTCCTCCATTACTTCTGAATCCGGAGTCGACTACTATACCATCAGCTTTCCGGAGACCATCTTCGCCTTTGATTCCATCAAGAAGTTTACTCAGTCCCAGGCTGTGTTCTTGGAGGCCACCCTCGTTATGCTTATCTCTTGGCTTCTCCTCTGCCTTTTCTTGAGGTTTACGAGCCTTGGGGATGGCTCCACTTTATGGTTTAACATCAGATGGTGGATTAGTCGTTTGGATATTTGTTTTGCCACCAGGCATTGGCTGGTTAGTCCTCCCCCGCTTTATTTATCTCTTCTCCAGTTTCATTCATTTGCTCTACCTGCTATTCTACCATCATTCTGACAATTTTATTTCCTTCTTCCTTCTGTTTTTTCATCTAAACTAGTATTCACCTGGGCTGCTGTCAACTGTCAAGCAAAGGGGTAGTCATAAGAGATTTAGGAACTTAGGCCCCACTTCGCCTCCTTTTTTTCAATCATGCGTGCCATTAACTGGGCGCTTCACTTGTTGGGGCCTATTTCCTGTACTTATATTCGGATAAACAAGCTCCTTGATTTTTCCTTAATGTATTGGTAGCAAATGCCAAAATACAGCTTACAGATATTCTTGAATGAACATTGCATCTTAGGCTAGGCAGAGGACTTAAGGTTCTCCTGTGATTCGTATCTGTTACTTCCCACTTCATTCCCCACGCCGGCTTACAAACAACTGCAATCTTGTTCTTCATTACGAAAATTTCACATCTCGCGTTATTCTTGGCTGGTTCACATGGTTACATCTCTATTCTAGTTGAAATTTGCGTCACTTGACGTGGACCTGCAATAAATTTGAATTTTTTTTGGGTAAATATAATGCAGTGCCTGCTTCATCATCCTTTTATTGATGTGCTTTAAATTTATATGAGAAAAATACTCTCTGTAACTGCTATTTTTCATGTAGGACGATCAGAAGGTAGTTAAAAAGCGCAAAACAGAACTTGGCGGAACTTTCTCCATTGCAAGTTGGATACTTTTTATTGGTTTATTTGCTGCGTGAGTATCTGATAGCTTCTGTATTTAAAGGATTGGAATATTTCAAGGACGTCCTTTTTTTGGGAAGTATCTACCTTTGTTTTTTTTTTGTCAAAAGCCTTCATTTTTTGAGTCGACCTATCATCACTCATCAGGTTGCTGTACCAGATCATATCAAAAAGAACAATTGAGGTTCATAATGTGAGAGCTACAAGCAGACCAGAATTAAATTCATTTATGAATAACATGGAGTTCAACATCACCACTATTTCTAGTATGAGCTGTTCAAATCTACGTGATCTGGGTAGCTTAGTTACTGGAAATCCTGGATTTATTGATCAAAGAGTTGCTACTCTATCAACTTTGGTGAACTACTCCTGTCACAACTCAAGCAAGGGCCCGACCATAACTCTTAAGTGTAAAAACTGCAAGCTGGTTCATGATAACATGTACATTTCTTGGCATTTTGCTGATCTTCCCAATAGTCCTGCCACTGCTGTTGGGTTTGAGTTCAATCTCTCTGCAATGGATAATTTACGCAAGTACGTGAGTTTTGTTAGTGGAACTCTGAAAAATGGAAGTGCTTTTGATGATGGACCAGTTACATTCAGAGGGAGGGAATCAAATATTTTAAAATTTAATTTGTTCCCTCAAATATACCGTAGTTTACATGATTTGAAGCTAATTCAACCTTTGTTTCATGAGTTTCTGCCTGGCTCGATTTATCGTGATACAAATCAACTGCAGGCATCCCTTGAAAGTTCTGTTGATGGACTATTAAATACTACATTGCACATCAATTTTCTATCTGCTTATATTGTGGAAATCGACAAGGAGAGTATCATGGGTCCTGGTAAATATCTTTTGCCAACTTGTGTATATATATGTCTGTAAATCTGCAATTTGTATAGGATCTAAATAAATTTCAGGTTCTCAGAAGCACTTTCTTTGCGATGACTGTCTTGTTTTGTAGCTTTTGCTATCTTATCTACTTTTTTTGATGTTGCTGCCATTGCACACCTCATCATGTGCAAAGCCTCAGTCCTGCCAGATTTCCTTATTTTCTTACCAAATACTACTAGCTCTCTCTTGCACACACACATCCATGCATACATACATATACATAAGTATGGGGTTTTATAATTTGAGCAAGTGGGGCTGCTTACATATTAGTCTTATGGTCCTAGGGTTATACTTGCTTGTTGGGGATGGGGTTAGGTTATCCAATAGCTTTTCCTGGAAGTATGCATGTTTAGTTGGTTTTTTTTTGACCCTTCAATTGTTGGCATGTTGAGTTGGTTATTTTTTGCTAGGCATGATGCATTGATATTGAATCTTGAGAACTTGGTTCCTTTCCTCTTGATTCCCTTTTGCTGTCTTGCATGAGGATGTCTTGTCAAACTAACATGCTTTATTGGTTTTACTAGTTTGGGAATTTTTGGAACAAGTAGATCAATCAGGCCAGACCAACTGGCCATAGGTAATTAAGGTATAGATGGAGGCATTGGTTTGTTGTTAGGATGCGGCTTTTCCGTTATGATACTTTAACTGTCTCTGAAATTTTGTATTTATGATTAAATAACATATCATCATATTCCTCATACAAATATACTTATATATCAAATGCTGCTTCGTACTGACATCATTCATTCTATCCTTTTCTGTTTTATGTGCAGTGAGCTTTCTTGCAGATCTTGGTGGCCTGTATTGCATTAGCATAGGCATTTTTTTCTACCTGTTGATACAAGTATGATTTTGGTTCCTTTTCTCTCTCTCAGTATTATTATACCTAAGATTTCTTAATATTGAAAAATGAACATGGTGGAAGATAACAGAATGCAAACATTCAACCTTTGTGCTTTATGACTGTCCGTCAAATGAGACAGAAGCGAGTAGTTTGTCCATTTTATTAATTGTAGATAAAGACTCCAGCGGGGATCTTTGGCTGTATACTACCTACATAGTCTCAACATCAGAAACAATATTTGGTTTATGACAAATGCAGGAACATGCATCGGTGGAAATTGTAAAGCAATAAAATTTTCTGGTTTCGCATGAAATTGATTAGTTAAGATTTTTAAAATATCAATTTGTGCCGTGACTTTCTATGTGACTATCTTTTTATTAGATGGTGCATCTTATACTAGATGGTGAATGGCTCGTAGCAGTCATTTTTCTCTTATGGCCCATGTGGTCCTAACTTGATTAAATTGTAGTGTGAGTACAGGATCAAGAAACTCCGGAATGAGGATAGTATTATGCGCAGAATTAGAAATCAGCGCAAAGCTCGAGAGCATTGGGACAAAGTAATTTTTTGCTTGATTGGTTAAAAGAGATGTTTGACTGATTATTTATCCTCTTGAATTTTGTTGGATTAGATGACTGATGATTTCCATTTTAATCAGTTGAGAAAATATGTCATGTACACATACGGCTATAACACTGGAGATGACATTTACAAGAACTCTAAAATGGAATCAAGTTGCAGTGGGCTTATGTTGCAATCAATTCATGGAAGTGGGTCATCACGTAAGCAAAGGCAACAAAGCAGAGCAGATTCGATTAATTTTTACAGGAAAGCCAGTGGAACTGCAACTAAGGTAAAGCTTTTATTCTATTCATGCTGAAAATAAGTTGATTTAGCTGTTGCTGCATTTTAGATCTTTCTGTATCCATGTTTCTTGAGGTTGCTTCGTATGACGTGTCGCTGTGCAAAAAAGCTAAAAATGATACATCTGATGTGCAAGTATGTAAATTACAAAGTACGCGTAATCATATAATCCAGTACTTTCATTTACAAACCCAAATGAACCTATGCCGTGCATGCTAAGCAACCTCACCAAGTTTCAATATGTGGCCGTAAGTTTGAAGAACATGTCGTTGTTGGAAATTAGGTTGTGTGATCTCCACATTTCAATCCTCTCATACTAGCCACTTCTCTCGATAATATGATCTCTATGTATTTAGTATCATTTATGTATTCAGCAGTAGGTTTGTAGAAAATTAAATGAGAATTGATGCTGCACTGTCCCAGAAATTGTTTAGATTCATCTTTCAATGCTTTCTCTTCCAGTCCAAGAGCTGCAAACTACTTGAATCCGCGAATGATCAGAAAAGGAATTCAGAAAATTTATCAAAGCAGCGGAATGCTGGTTCAGGAAAAGAAATAGTGCAGTCTCAACCTCGAGAATCTTCTTTCATTGATAACTTCATTCCACCACCACCTTCACTAGGTAGAAATTAATTTCTGTTTGGGTCAACATACTTGTTATTGTGAACATTGTTTCCGATGACCATTCACAAAACCCTCCATTGGAATATATTTTCTAATTTAAGAATGCTTCAGATTCGATCCTGTATTTACTTACCATCATAATGTTTTCCATGGTTCTACAAGTTCTCTTGCCTGTGATTTTTATTCTACATCTGTTACTCTAAGATCATACGTCATGCATGACTACTGGTTCTGCAGCTGTTAGATCTATGCGTTAGTTACCACGCTATATAGATTAGCCTAACACAATCAAGGTACTACTTGTAGTATAAATGAATCATACTAATATAAATTAATTATAACAAAATTGATAAAACTGTTATGTAGCTTGAGCTTTAATTATCACGAGCGGTCAAACCTTAATATGGTTATGGTAAAATTGTTCGTTAAACTTTTATATTCACATACCATGCGTTATGCCTGAGTTATCGTACCAAAAAAAAAAAAATGATTGTGAATGCTTTATAGCTGTTAGACTTTTGACTACCATTCATTTTCTTACATGTTTCTTTGTTGTTTGTTTGTTTGTTTGTTTTTTTTTTTTTTAACGAGTTGTTTGGCCATTTATGTTCAAGAATTTTGCAAATCCTTTTGCTTTCTAATTTTTAATTTGGTCGTACAAATTTTAAAACTAGTATTGACTATTGAATACTTTTGATATCTGACATACATTTAACTTGCCATTTGCATGCCAGAATTTAAGAGTGATTCTGAAATGGACATATCTGACGTCAAGAGGAACCTAGAACGATTACACGATTATAATGTAATGCTAAGGGAGAAATTGGTGGCTGGGCAGTCTCTGCTTCATTCTACATCATCTAGGCATTCATATCAAGTGAACAGTAATAAAGAAGTTTAACCAAATTTTTCTCTGGGGAGTAATGAAGATGAACTCGGGGTAGGTATTGATAAAGGGGATCATCATCGTTGCATGGATTTAATTCTGATATGGGAGTTGGTTCTTGATCGAAACAGAAGTTGGAAGTAATGGTCAGAGGATATTATGTATGAACCTCTGAAAACTTGTAGCATTCTGCTATGGGATTTGATCGTGCTGCATTCAAACCTGCTAAATGGATAAAGTATGGTGATCGAACTATGCGTGATTTTGTCTGGTATTCTTTCATTTTCGTGTCAAAGTTGATCTATCCTATGGCCATGGTTGTGCTGTTTGCCATGAAACCATTTGTGGATAGGTCTTTGTTGTGTCAATAATATGTGCAGATGGGGCAATGTTTTCCTAGCCTGATGGCACGATGCCTGGTACTCTCAAGTATTGATGAAGCTACTTTCATGTCTATTCTTGCAAATGAATTAGTTAGCCAGCCATGGAAAGATCTATTGGTGCATACTAGACCACATCAATTATGTTGGAAGTAAGTTTGGTGCTGTTGGCAATATTATTGTATTGATCCTGGAGAAATGTCTACTTAGGTCTCCACGCGCTCTTTTCTCTTGGAGTGGATGAATGTGTATTTTAGTTGTATGTTACACAAGTAATTATCAAACACGCATCTTTTTGTTTGAATAATACTTATTGGAAGTGATTTTTTTTTAAAGTGATTTATCATAAGTGACTTAAAGAAATAAGTGACTTAAAGAAAAAAGTGATTTAAAAAAATTATTTATAAGAAGTGATTTATGTTTAGATTGGGGGTAGTAGAAGTAACTTTTTTTAAATTGAAACTTGTTTGAATAATAATGATAAAATATTTGGAGTAAGATTTTTCTTTTCACCTTGTCTTTATTATTTAGCCAACAAATCTTTAACTTTGAATTTTTTTAAAAATTAATATTGTCAATATCTTTCTTCAATGAAGTAATTTTTTTTTTCTATTTAATGAAATGTGATTTACAATGTTGTATAAGCTATTTTTTCTTTTCTCCTGTACTTCACTCTCCTCTCTCTTTCCTCTATTCTTTATATTTCCTCTCGCCATTTAAAAGAATAAGATCCTTGGGGGAGCTTATTTTTTTAAGCCTCACCCAAACACTAAGTCATTTATTGTTTTGATAGGAAGCTGCTTTAAGTTGAAAAAAACTTCGTCCAAACAGGCCCTAAAACTAGGGGGCCTCTATGCAATATTTTTTTAAAAAAAGAGTCATTCTTCATAACTTGAAAATAACGTTTGCCTATTGTAAAATTTTGAGCAAATGTGCAATTTCCCCTATAAATATTTTTGCAAGAGTTACCAGCACAGTAAATATTTTTCTTTTGTATGACAATATACCCGCAAACATTAAAAAGTATCTCAACAATGTCATTTACGGGTAGTTGACGTTGAGAATGAAATGTTTGACTATTTATGCTGACGCATACATTGAGCTGGCAAAGTTAATATCACATGTGGCAGTGAGAGAGTATGAAGGTGTATGTCTTTGGGAGAGGTCTCTTCACTTAATTCTCTTTTTACTTCCTCTCTACTTAATATCTCAATAATTGAATTATAATTTAATGAATGAAATCTAATGCTATGTAATAACTTCATAATTATATTTTATTTAATATTATAATATTATTTAATATATAACTTTAAAATCTAATTCATTAAAACATGATTTAAAAACTAAGGTCTTGTGTGGTTAGAGGTGAGGGAATGAGAGGGGAGGAAAAATGTCCTCTCTATGTTTGATTTAGAATTTTGGAACAGAAGGGAGTCAAAATCTACCATCCCTTCCCCTCCGTCCTCCTCGTTTTGCACCTCTCTAACTTCGAGCCTTTTTGGAGGGGGAGACAAACTTGTTTGACTGATCTACCTTTATATGTTTGTGATATTTCCGTATAGTCCGTGGATCTTACCTTGTATTCTCTTCTTGTTTTTATGATATCATTGGCAACAAGAACTGAGTAAGCAGTTATTTTTCTTCCAACCCCTTTTCTTTTGAAACTTTTTTCTTCAGAGCCCTGTTGTATCAGTGAATCTCCTCTATTTGATTCTTTTAAATACTAGTCTATTATTTTATTTATTATAATTATAATTATAATATATGTTAAAGTTGAAGGAGAAGCATCCCGAAGGGAAAAAAGTTTTCATTTACTAGTGTTCCCAGTGGCATTCTCGCAATGCCTCATAGAGCATGTTATCACACCACGGGTTCAAATCCCATTATCCTAGTATCTCGTTTCTCTCTATGAATTCGTGTATGTTACTGTGTATGCATATACACACACATATAACAAAGTTTTTATTTTTAAATAAAATTTGTTAATTCAAATTTAAAAATTAAAAAATCCCTATGACAGTTTTTTATAGGCATATTAAATTACATAATTTGGATTAAGGTTTAAATTATCAACCTGATAAGATTAAATTGTTATTAAATTATATGATTTGAATTAAAGTGTAAGTTAATTCATATAACTTAACATATAAGGATAGAATTGTAAATTAACTTTAAAATTCACTCTGCTCTTCTCCCTTTTAATCAAATCAAATAAGGTAATCTATACCCCTTCCATCCATCTCCGCCCCTCAATCTCCTCGGGATCTCTTATTCTATCTCTTTCCTTCAAACCAAACATCTCTAAGGGTATGTTTGGCTCAACGGAGAGGAGGGGAAGAGAGGCATTTTAATATAGGGGAGGGGAAGGGAATGTTTAAGAATAATTTATTTTACTTTGTTTGAATGGATAAAAATGGAGGGGAGGAGAGTGATTTTAATAATGAAAAAAAAAATTATCAACAACATAAAAATATAATCAATAAAAAATAAAATAGACACTAGTTAATGTAAAATTTTTTGAAGTATAACATATAAAGGAGAATTAATATTTGTCATATAATAAAAAAGTTTTACATGCAACTTTCAAAATGTATGTATTAATTTGTTTTTCTTATTAAAAATATATATAGAGCGATAAAAAATACAATACAATATAATACTAATAATGTACAAATATAAAAAAGAGACAACCTAAATATATTAAAAAAAGAGTAAAATTTATGTACATGTTAATTAATAAAAGTCAAAATAAAACAATTTCTTTTTAAATTCTCCCAATTTTAGAAAGGAGGGAGGAAAAATCATACAAAATTTTCCTTTTGCTTTTAAAATTTTTTTTTATTCAAATAAGGAGTTTTTCTCCCCTCCTCTCCCCTCATGCCTAATATCCTCTAAATATTAAGTGAAAAAGAATTTGAGAGAAAATTAGGTGAAGACACTATGCCCACCCAACCTCTCTCTTTTTCCCCCATCTCTCTCATCATCGGAAACATCCTTCGGAAGCTTCCTTCAAACCACCATTATATTCAATTCAATCTTCAATTCACTCACACCTCCTCATTGTTTATCTTCATATTAATAATCGCAGGGCAAATATGAGCTTGAGGTACACGTGGAGGATAGTGTACCGAGCAGGGATGTGCTTGTTGCAGGGGATGAAAGGTCAAGGATCCAAGTACAGCGATTCCGCCATCAAATCTGTTTGTGATTTTGCTTCGTCTTTTTCCTCTGAAGCAAGCTAAGCGCTTATTGGACGCCCTCGATTTTTCCACCTTCAAATCTTTCAATTCCGTTGAGCTCAAGCAAGCCAAAGGGAACTGCTCTCCTGGCCGTCCTTAGATGAGTAGGTGGGACTCTTTCCATCTAGGTTGTCTAAATGCAACCTGAAGTGTTCAGATTTAATTTTTTATTAGGTAGAAAATTTAAATCATAGATAACCTCTTAACTAACATATTTTTTTTAAAAAAATTTATTTAATTCTTTTTTTTAAAAATTAAATTTAGACCATCCATATCTCATTTGGACGGTCTAGATGGGGAGGATCGGAGCTCCCCCTACTCATAGGGGAGCTGGTTCTAAGCCAAAGAGTCCCTTAGAACCATCATGTACTTGAGCTATTAGGGCTTTAAGATTAGAGAAACAAAGTTGCATATTAGATGGAAGCCACTGCGGGAATGGCGGCCGGCTCGTATAAACGGAGCGAGCTTATATTTGACACAATTTAGATAGTGGGGTTAGTGTTCTTATAAATCCCTTTTAAAAATTCAAGTTTTTGCGTCTTTCGGCAACAATGCTGATGTTTAAAACCTCTATATCTTATGTGAGATTTAAAAAATTGGTTCTATTAGTTTTAAAAAAATTTAAATAATATCATATGTTTGTTTTATTGTATTATTTAGTACTAATTTATAAGTCAAATAACACAGTATAAAAAATGATAAATTTTAATGTCTTAAAATATTATAATTAATTTTTATTCTTTTTAAATTAACTGAATCTTATAATTAAAACAGAAAGAATATTGGATTTTATTGGCTCTCTCCAACCTTATTTTACTTATTGGCTACCTTCATATGGTGTTTTTTGTGGTACAGATCTAGGGTGTGTTTGGAGTAAAGATTGTAATTATTACTTTTTAAAAAGTAAGATTGGATAAAAGTAAGATTGAGTAATTTGATTATGTTTGGAATAAAGATTGCAAAAGTTACTTATATAAAAGTAAAATTTGTTTGATTGAAATTTTCTAAAAGTTACTTTTGGCTTCCTTAATCACTCAATCACTCGGGAAAAAACTAACTGGGTCGTATAATCAAGACCAGAGGGAATCTTATTACATGTAAATATAGTGTAATATTTATACTACCTCCAATCTTAATTATAACACTTAATTGACTCTTTTGACTTTCTTAATCTCTAAAAAAAAAAATCAATTGGATCTTATAATTAGGACCTGAGGGAGTTTTATTACATGTAAATATAATATGATATTTATGCTACTTCCGATCCTAATTATAAGACCTAGTTGACTCTTTTGGCTTCCATAATCTCCCCAAAAAAATCAATTGAGTCTTATAATTAGGACGGGAGGGACTCTTAGTACATGTAAATATAGTGTGATATTTATACTGATATTAATTATAAGGCCTAATTGACTTTTTCGGGTTCTTTAATTTTCCCAAAAAAAAAACTAATTGGGTTTTATAATTAGGACAAGAGGAATTCTTATTACATGTAAATATAGTGTGATATTTATATTATTTCTGATTTTAATTATAAGACTTAGTTGACTCTTTTAGCTTCCTTAATCTCTAAAAAAAATCAATTGGGTTTTATAATTAGGACCAGAAGAAGTCTTATTACATATAAATATAATGTGATATTTATACTGCTCTGGTCCTCATTATAAGACTTACTTGACTTTTTTGGTTTCTTTAATCTCTCCAAAAATAATTAATTAAATTTTATAATTAGGATTAGAGGAAGTAAATTATGATAGAAAATTTAAAAAAAAAATTTCTCTAAACTCACTCCAATCAGTACAAAAAGTACCAAAATCTTATTTCTGTGAATCGTGGCCATTTGGCTCATTCCAGGATTGAAACAAACGCCTGCCCATACACCTCTATTTTTTTTTTGAATCAGCAATTGTGCATTGGGTGTCGTGAATCGTGCAAAAGTGAGCCTCAGATCGTGAAACAAACACACCCCTAGAATGTATCTACAAGGCTACAAGTATAGATGTTTGAGATTGCTGGAAATTATCCTGCGACTTTCTTTCTCATTCTCCCCTCATCTCTTTTCTTTGGCCTAATTTATCCAGAAACCGATATGCGTTTCTCTTCTTGGTCAATTAATTTATGGGAAATGCTTTCACTTCTGTTTAAAGGTGGTTAAATATATCATATATGATTGAAGAAAATGATGGTTAGGTGTAAAGAAGTTAATTACTGCTATCAAAATCTGCTGCTCCCTCTCTCCCATGCTCTCTCACTACCACATGTGATTTTAACTTGGCCAGCTCACCGTACGTACACCTTCTCTCTCCCCCTTTCTCTCGGATCAGGCTTCTCTCCTTCACCACCAAAATCATCCGCTACTGTCCACTGTTGTTAAACGACACTGTTTCACCTCAAGATGGAGAGAAAGTGTGTGGTCAGGGACAACTAAAAACTAAAAAAAGTGGAATGGTTGATGCTTTTCGGTGGGGTCACCTAATAATTTTCTTTTTAAAAAAATACTTAGCCCTCCCAAATTTTTACGTCAACTTTCTTAAATAAAATTTTAGAATGAATATAGATTTTTTAAAAAAATATTTTTATTTTAATTTATAATACAATGACAACAATAAAACTTTAATTATATTAGGTGGAGTCGGCTACATAGATCGCACAATACTATTATGTTATATCGAAAACCATATATTTAAATAAATTATTAACTAAAATGTCCATTCTCTGCAACTTTATTAAGTATTCGCTTCAGCCCCCATTTCTATAATACATTTTAATAAAAAGTGAAAAATAGTACTACTCGCGATTCTAAATAAAGATATAATTGACTTTTTAGGGAGTAATTTATAAAATAAAATACACTCCTTGACCATTTGGATCAGTGGTGAACAACTAAAATAAAATCTATAATTTGAAATTTGAGGGCTAAAGGGCAAACTTGAAGGACAACAAATTACAAGTTAAAATATATTTTTAGTTCTTTAAGTTTTGCATGAGGTATATTTTTAGTCATTTAATTTTATAAAGTATACATTTAATCCTATATTTTTAATACTATTGATGTTGTTAACTGAAAATATTGACACAACACTTAATCTTACACAATCAGCACTTGAGTTGTTGTGTCATATTTTTCAGTTAGCAATAACAATATTGTTAGAATTATTAGAAAAAAAAACCCAACCCTCCCTAGTTTTCTTCCATTTAAGTTCACTTTTTTTTTATGAGAATTAAGGATGAACTGAGTATACATCATAGAATTTTTTTTTTAAAAAAGACAAATTGTGTTTTAATTTATAATACGTTTCAATAAAAAGGTTAAAAAATAATTATTGTTTATTCTGATAATACCTTTGACAGATAAATTAAAAAAATGTGTTAATATAATTATAACAAAAGTATACTTTTAGTTCTTTAATTTGACATGAAATATACTTTTAGTCTTTTAACTTTATAAAGTATACTTTTAATCTTATAATTTTAACACTTTTATCGTTGCTAACAATAAATATTACCCAACAATTCAAGTGATGATTGTGTAAGATTAAGTGTTGTGTCAATATTTTCATCTAGCAACATTAATGGCATTAAAAATATAGGATTAAAAGTAAACTTTATAAAATTAAGGGACTAAAAATATACCTCATGTAAATCTTAAAGAACTAAAAATATACTTTACCTTGTAATTTTTTGTCCTTCAAGTTTAAACTTTGGTCCTCAAATTTCAAATTATAGGTTTTATTTTAGTTCACCACTAATCTAAATGGCTAGGGAGTGTATTTTATTTTATAAATTGGTATCTAAAAAGTCGAGTATATCTTATATTTAAGATTGCACGTAGTACTAGTTTTTTTTAATGTTTTATTAAAATGTATTATAAATTAAAATAAGAATATTTTTTAAAAAATCTATATTGTATACTTCATCAGTTCATCCTAAATTTTTATTTTAAAAAAGTTGACTTAAAAACTAGGGAGTGCTAAGCTCTTTTTTTTTAAACAAAAAAAAAATTATTAGGTGACCCCACCAAATCACCAGCCATTCCACCTTTTCAGTTTTTAATTTTCACTTTACCCACGCATGCTCTCTCTCCATCTTGGGTGAAATAGTGTTGTTTTATGGTGCGGGCAACAACGGATTGTTGACAAAGGAGAGGAGCCTGGTCCCTTTCTCTCAAGCTCTCTCAGTACCACATGTGATATTAACTTTGCCAGCTCATTGTGCGCATCAGCATAAATGGTCAAACTTTCATTCTCAAGGTCAACGTCCACCAACTTATGCGAAATGACATTATTGAGCTGCTTTTAACGTTTATGAGTACTTTTACACACAAAAAAAAAAAAAAAAGAGTTGTGCTGATAGCTCTTAATGTTTTTTAATAGAATAGGACCTTCACCCTAAATTTTATAAGGTCTTGTATTATATTGTAACATTGCAAATTCTATTTACTTTTTGGTGGCCTGCACAAATCTGAAAAGCAGTCATTTGATCAATTGATGTTTGTATGTGTTAGGACCCAAACAAAAGTAGATAAACAACAAGAAAACCATGTCCAACCACAAGATGCTTCCTCCCCAATGGCTGAAAGAGGCTGCAACTTGCAATACAACGTATCTCACGTCCAACACACACATGATACTATAAGAGCCTAACATAACAAAAAGGAATAACACAAGGGTAGATAAAACAATACTAAATTGATATTAGGGTTAAAGTGCGCTTGCTTAACCATCTAAACTATTTTTAGAGATGTAATTAGTACTCTAAAGTATTTATGGATGCAATGTTAATCCTGAAGTACTAAAAATGGGGCAATTAGCATATTGGCCAAGATAATAGACCCATTAACCTTTGTTAAATTACTGTTCACTATCTTCATCAAATGTATAATTATTCTCTCCTCCTTTACTAATACATACTAGAGAGAAAGGAACTATCAAAAGCAGAGGAAGTAGTTAATTTTGTGGTAAAATCGTGAATTGCCCAAAAAGACGAAGATGAACATAATTATGTATGATTGAGGCCGAAACTGTGAAGAGTGAACATAATCATGCTTTATCAAAGGTAGAGTTGTTTTCATTCTATATAATTATTTCCTCCAAATTGCCTTTTCTCTTTAATCGATATTATTTCCTTTTACTGGTCATGTCTACAACAAAGGTATATATATTAGAGAAAATTACACTGAGGTATATAATTATTTCCTCCAAATTGCCTTTTCTTTTTAATCAATATTATTTCCTTTTTTCGGTATATTAGGGAAAATTACACTGAGGTCTTGAGTAAGGGAATATACGTCAAAGAGGTCCTGAGATAGAAATTAATTACTGTCAGGTCCTAGAGTTGTTAATGCGCCCCTGGGGTTGTTATTGGCACCATTAACAACTCCGGAGTTGTTAATGGGGACTTGACAGTAATAAATTTCTTATCTTAGGGACTTGACAGTAATATTTTCTTATCTTGGGCCTGACGTATATTCACTTGCTTAGGACCTCAGTGTAATTTTCCCTATATATTATCGTAAATTGAATGGATGTGGAAAAGGCAACTCTACATGAACAAATTTAACCATAGAGTTTGTAGGGCATGGGGTAGCATGTACTTGTCAGTCATCCTTAAATCATTTTTACCTCTTGTTTTGTTTTAGCAAGTGATGATAAAAGAAAATCGTATATTTGATAAAGAATGACATTGTAGTTACTACTGAGATTCTCGTGAATCTCACCCTTATTTCATAAACAATTTACAGTACAGGAGGCTAGCTCGCAGGCAAAAAGGTAATGCGGACAGCTAGAAGCTAAGAGCTTGAGGTTTGAATATAATAGAAATATCTGACCTTTTTGTTGGTTGTCTGTCTGATGTATTTTGAATATTTTGGTATGTACATATATAGTAAAAGGGTTTGAAACCCTGTTGTGAATGAAGTAGGAATATGATGTAGATATTTTGAAATCCTTAGTAGTGATTATGTAATCAAACTAGTTGACATCTATATAACTATCCAGATATTCCCAAATCGATATTGCCCCCAATTATTGTTATTGGTTATGATTCAAATATATGGGAATTAAATCATATATATCGTTGATACCTGTTCGAAGATATTTAAACGGAAAAGAGAAGAGCCAATGAGACTCAACGACGTAGTGGAGGTTTATAAAAAAAAATTATGAGAAAATCTTTCCCTTTATCTTTAATTAAACGAAAACAAAGGAAAGAAAATTTCTTTCAAATTTCAGGTTCAATTTCTGAATTAATTTTAGAAAATTTTTATGCGCTTCTTTTAAGAGTTTCTTGACTAAGGGCTCAAAAATATACTTCACCACTCTTTGATCTCATATGAACTCTATCGGATAAGGGGTGAGACAATTGGCTCTCTCATTCTTGGCCTGAATTTGAGTCGAGTGTTTTGGGTAGACACCTCCCTGTTACAGTATAGTGGTGGTGACATGGGAGATGACAATTTTCTTGAAGTGACTAGCTAACCTTTGACAGGGTCTTCTAGCCCTGATAGGCTGTACTATGTCTAGAAAATATAAGGAGGAGTATGATGGATAAGTGATGATGGTTTAATTATGGAATGTATCAGGTACTGTGTTATGATTGAGAACATTGTTATGATTATTGATAAACCTACTTCTCTGACTTGCAATCCTTACATATTTTGTAAATTGATTTTGGTTACTAGGACTTCGTGTCTCACCCCGTTATTATTGATATTTTTTCAGGTGAGACCTCTCATTCGAATGGAGGTCAAGGGAAGTAGGCGGAGGCATAGGCGCTAGTAGCTTTATATGCCTCTTGATTTTTTTTGGGATTGTAATGTTTATATATTGCCTTCATAGGGTCATCATATTTTAAGATGCATTATGTCACACCCTCCTTTTTAATATGACTTTTATCAGAGTAATAGAGCGCAGTTCAAATAGTGAGCGGAAATACATTAAAACATATAGTGCTGATATATAGTATTTGTTTACAATACATGACCTTACTGAATGTATACAAATATTCACTTTTGAGTCCCAAAAGTTTGTCAAAGTAAATACATTAAGCTTCCAGCTTTATTTTTATCGGGCACGTCTCACTTGCCTCGAGCAACTGCTTTACCTTTAGAACTACTAGTTTCAGCTGAGTTAATTTGTATAAAAATAATAATGGGGTGAGTTTCAATTGAATCCCAATAGTAATAATATTCTATCATGCAAAATGCGATTAATAGATATGCAATGCACCACAATAGCAACAAACAATCAATTACATGTTTTTGTGTTGTTGGAGAACTCAGGGCTGCAACCCTATCCCCTTTTGTATGTTCAAATGGAAATGTGTGCATTTATTCAGGGTCAACTATACTAAATTGCCGCTGAAACCCTTACTTGTTCCGTACACAATGGAATGAGCACATGTATTCAAGGCCAACTGTACTAAACTGCCGCTAAAACCCTTACTTGTTATGTACCACTATCGTGGTTTGTTCTGTACTGTTGTTGCGGCTTGTGCTATACTCATGTCATTAGCTCAATTGGGTTCCTTATGGGCTAGTGGTACTTGTGCTTTTCCCACACCTCAACTAGGTTTGTCATAAGCAATTCATATCATGGAATATGGCATCAAAAAGCATGTATTGCATAAGGGGCAATCAAATGCATACATAAATTCACATGAAGTATGAAAGAAAGTGCTACTACCTCTTATGCTTTTCTCTGATATACCTTCTACCTTATTCTTTTCTTGATTATTCCTTGGTGGGCTTGGGCAAATCAAACCCTATCATATATGGGTACATATATGGGTAAGTTAAGACTTGTTCCATTTATACAACTTGTAATTTAAATAAGTTCTCTTGTATCCCAACTTAACCAATTTCTACCCATTATAAAAGTGATTGGTCATTTTGGATAGAATATATGTATTATGTCGGGGGCATCACAACTTGATTACCTCTTTATATATATATATATATATATTCTACTAAGTTCCAATCTCATGAACCAAGCTTTTAGATTAACTTTTGGTTTTACAACTTATTTTTTTAACCCTCAATTTCTCAATGAAATTGGAAAAACCATAACTTATTATAGGAAACTCAAAACAAGATTCTTCAAATCTCTATTTAAATCTATTGTAATTCTCTACATGGGAAAAATAACATTCAACATCAGCTCAACAACATAAGTCCAAAATTTTAGCATAAACCTCAACTGCTCATTTGGCAACACAGAATTTTCCATTGTACTTGCCCAAACTTTGAAAACTCATAGCTCTTAATTTACATATCCAATCAATGAGTTCTTAGACTTATTTTAAGTATTAGCATGTTTACTAAATATCCACCAAATTTCATGGTGAGAAGAAGTCATTTTCCCTGGTTATTCTTCATGTAAAAGCAGTGATTTAATCCCTAGAATCTCATTCTATTTTTCGTTCTTAAAGAACTATTGACTGCTAAAATGTTTAGACAGTAGTATAATATGATGTGGAAAAACATTTCTAGTTAAGAAAACCATCATCCTCAAGTCAAAACAATTAAACTTCACTGAGCTGTCTAGGATCTTAAAATATTCCAAATATTTTCTCTTTTAAATCTGGAATTTTCCAGCAACTTCGGATTAACTTCAAGTTTCAGCAATTAAAATCCTAAAACTGTTAACAACAATGCATATAAACATTCCTTTGCGGTCATTATCTTAAAAAACTTAAAGCATAGTGCAGATAGCTTGGTCATTAACAATTATAGGGAGGCATTTAAATAGAAAACTTAAATCAATAATTACACACTTGGGTGAAAATATTATTTTCTTCTTCTTCCTTCAGCTGTAACTGGTGTTATTCAAACCCAAACAGCAAAGGAAAACTTTAAAAATCATCTTCCATCAACCATATAAAGAATGTGGCTGAGGGAGTGTATATTATTTCCTTTGTATGTA
>JBAGKO010000015.1:258098-270998 GCA_037177275.1 Acacia concinna
GTTCATGAGAGATTCGACAGATTTTTACGTTGGCTGTCGAGGGCCTAACACAACCCTCCTCCTTAACCCGGGCTTGGAACCGGCTATGAAACATAGACGGAGTTGTTCAAGGTAATAGTAAACCTCAAGAATTTTTGAGACAATATTGCTTCTAAGTGAAGACTTTCAGGACATATATAAACATTAACAAAAATAACGTGATAACAAGTGGGCTTGTTAGCTCAATATATCTTGTTAAATAAAAATCAAATTTATCTTATATAATGATTTGTATAAAATTGCTACAATATAAAAACTTCTAATAAAACTTTCGAGGCAATATTACTATTACATGAAAATTTCTCCAACAAAATTGGCCCCTAACCCCGGTCCTAGAGCAGGTATCTTAACTCAATAATCTCACTAGTTCTAGGAGTATACCGTATCCTAAATACAATGGTTATTATCAAACTTGGCTGAGGAAATGCTACTACTGTCGGTGCTACCGCTATTATGCGTAAAAGTGGAATGTGGGCGTAACTTTGCTAATAGCCTTTTGTCACTTTCTGAGTGTTTGGAGACTGTCCATCCCCACTCCATTTCTCAAGTTAGTTAACTGTTCCTCAACCCTCTTATGTGTCAGTAAATGAAGAGAACTTAGAGACGCCAACTCAAAGCAATAATGGGTGTCTTTATATTATATATATCTTTATTTAATAATTGGCAAGTATCACACTTGATGTTTGTAAGGAATGGCATGAAGCCATTAAGTAACCTAAAAATGAATCAGTACATCCAATCTTAGCTTAAGTTGGCTAACATTAGATCTGAACATATAGCTAGAGGAGATGAGATAAACTCCATATCCGTGTCATGTGCTATGTTGGCTAAAAGATGTGCACATCGTATTGCTTTCCTATGAGTATGAATAACTTGAAGATTCCAATTTGAGAAAATGAGATTCCTAGCCTCATCAATCTCATGTTGGATGGGGTGATAACCTCCGCTATCAACCACTAGAATGCGAATGCCTTCAGTAGAATCAGAATATAGGCATATGTTATTGAAGCCTATTGTCTTACATACTCTCAAACATGTGTAGATGGTAAAGATTTCAGCCATTGTGGGTGAGTAGGTCATGAAGTTTTGCAAAAAAGCTCCCAGCCAGTAACCTCTATGATCCCGTATCAATCCCCCAACAGTTGCTTTCCATTGTGACTTAACCGAAACATCCACATCAATCCTTATGAATCCTACAATTGAAGGGCACCATCTTTCCTAAAGTCTGATTGGGATTTTGTATACCTTGTGTTGCAATTTCCCACTTTCTACTTCTTTGAAGAGCAAATTTTTGCATTGGTGTATTCAAGACAGGTGGTTGTTGCTACATCCGTCAAAGACTTACTGACATTTGTTTTTCCATATGGTCCAACAAACTAGACCAAAGATTTTTATCCATAGCCATTTGCGAAATGAGGAAGCTCCCACGTTATGGTAACTGTTCCATTGTAACCATACTTGCAAATTACTACTAAAGAAAATACTATGATATAAAAGGTTAACAATAGAAGGCCATAAAAAAGTTATTGTCTCAATCTCTCAAAAGCAGGGAGAATAGTTTCCTTATTGTGACACTCAAAAGGGTACTCATTTTGTTCACTTAGATCACGACTTGCTTTAAGGGAATTTGTTGGAATACTCTCATAAAACACTTGCCACATAAAATATTTTTCTCTTTCCCGAATCAACCATCGCCAGATATTTTTCTAAGGCAGATCAAAATCATAGTTTCTACTTCAGATCAAAAGATTGTAAGCAATTTTAATCATAAAGGTTCCGTAAAGGAAGCTCTCCACAACAAAAAATCAGAATCAGAATCTACAACCCAATTTGGCAAAAATAGGCCCAATTTAGGCCTGTCTCAAGTACCAACATTGGATACAAAGTCCGCAACACAGGCGTCATTATTAAGAAGATGACGGTTCTTGTCAACATAATGAAAAATGGGTTGCTCTAGTCTACACCATGGTTTCCACCACACATTTGAAGAACCTGAATTAGAATATCACAAACATGATAAAGACGTGTTACATTAAAAATAAAAATACACACAGCACCCTCCATGTGAAAAGTCTGGGTTAAAAAAAAAACAACATAACACAATAAACATCTACAATGAAAACGGTTACGTAGTTTGGAAGACCAAACACCATGCAACCGACTCAGTTTCATAACCCAAAACAGGTCGACGTGATAGTTTCTTCTACCTTTTGAGGATAACTTTGAACTGAATTGCTTCTCCACTCGCTACATCACATTCATTTATAACCGAGAAACCATCATAATATTAGGGTAGTTTTTCGTCGGAGCCCAGCGGATGTTCATTGAGAGCAGTAGTATACAAGATTTCTCCACCTTATTCTGTGTTACTCTTTAAATTCTCTACCACTTCTAGAACCAGAAGCAGCATCCTTCCCAAACTGTACTCCCAAAGCATGGGCAAAGATTCTCCTCGCAGCTCCAAAATGTTCCATTTTCATGCAGTCCTTCCCTGCCCTATTACCATATTTTACATTTTGACAGACTTGTGGTTTGTCAGCGTTCCTTTTGTTGAATGAGGATAAATTGGCGCTACTATCGTTTCTAATTCTGCTGTTTGGGTTCCTTTTTGGGTGTATATACTCTCCAGAATCTTTCGCAAGGTTGGACTCTTCACTGTTCTTATATTGATCATCCAATACGTCTGCACAAACTCTATCCTTCGAATTATTGTCCAGCATGCCATTCTGATTTTTTGAATGGATGCTTTGACCTAGCGCATGAGCAATCATTCGGCGGGCAACTACAGGTACACTTCGGGGCCTCTGTTCACCAGACCCTTTCACATCCTCCAAATTCATGGAAAAAATTCGCTCACGAGCAATCAAATAAGCTTCTTTTCTCCTCTCTAGTGGCTGTTGAAAGGATGTTGTAGTTGTCTGAGAGACTGAAAAAAGTAGGAATATAAAGGCCCACTCGAGTGAGTGCAGTACACTTAATTCCATCAAGGAAAAAAAATGTTGCAAAAGCAAACTAACACTATCATTAAAAAATTTCTGTTTAGACTGAAAAGCCTGCCACCCCAGCCCCACAAAAACACACATACAACACACAAAACAAAACCAAAAACCAAAAAAAAAAAAACAAAACAAAAAAATACAACACAAAACAAGGTCAACGACAGCCAAATTTTTCCTGATCATCCCCCTGTGGCGTCCCCAGTTTCTCCAATTTTCTCCCAGTTCCGCTCAAAATCCCTAGCCCCTGTCATCCTCCATCAACTCCTCCACTCCACAAATCATTTCCCATACCGAACTACTTCTTTCAAAATTGTATTAATCCTATCTCGAAATCCCAAATTCCTTTTCAACCAAATCTCTCACTCCAAATTCTTTTCCCATCCAGAAACTCTTCGCTAATTGTTCAATCAAATACCCCCAAAATTCTTTCCCCAGCCCTCAATTCTTAATTCAAAGTGTTTTTTAGATAAAATTTAGGGTATCAGCTGAATTTTGAGGTTTTCGAATTGATAATTAATAAAATTAAAGCACGAGACAGTATTGAGTCAAAGACTTAATGGATCAAACATAAAGGCAGCAGGGTAACATGCAAGGTCGCAAAGGGAAGACATCCTAAATCATAGGATAGTATACTATATTTCTCTCATTTCTTAAGCAAGGAAGATTCTACAGCTAAGATCAACAGTGGAATGTATTACCGGGGGCGGTTTCTTTTCTCCTTAATATTTGGTGTGATGAAATCAGACATTGAGGCTCATCATACTCCCAGAGGATATCACTAACTAGGATGGGAGGTCTGCAATCGATCCACATACACAGATTAGTTCATGAGACCCAAGAAACATTGTTGACTTCTTCAAATGTTGAGAGGCAGACTAGATAGCATAAATTAATTGATGATTGCTTTAAACAGGTGGGAAGGAAGGGGTCCCTTTTATGTCACATACATAGATGTCTCTGGACACCTCACCAGAATCAAATGACGATCATCTCCTTCACCAACAGATTCATGTGCAAACCTGACACGAATTATGAAACTATCAATATTTTTACATATGCAAATTAAAAAGAAAAGAAAAACAACAATAAACCAAACTGGAAATTAGAGGTCAAGTTGCACAAAACTAAATTTATACCCAAATATCTCTGCAAGACGATGTAAGAGAAGACGATTGTAAGAGTTCATTGGCTCCAATTCCATTACCCTATCTGAACTACAGTTCAAGAAAAACAAAGATCAAGAAATAGGTATGATAATAGGGGGAAAAGATTCTAACCTTTGTAAACTATGTATTAAATGCAAGAAGTATACACTGAAAGGGCACAAAACCACCTACAAATGAGATGCTGCAAAAGACCAATAAAACAAAATGCCCATCCCCCCAACCTCCCTTCTTCTATCTAAGAATTAAGGCACAAACTTAAAACAATTCAATTTTATGTAAATGTGAGGAAGAGATGCAATGGTATGGATTTCAAATTAGTAAGAAACATGGAACAACATAATTTTTTGCAAATCATCCCCCAGGGTGGGGCCCCAAACGCAACAAAAAAAAGAGGAAAAACTATAGAGTATGATCCATTGGGGCATTCATATTTTTCAATTACAATGCTCAAGACAAAATTATTAGCATCAATAAAACTTTTTACTTTCCTATCACTTATGCCATAGAAATGGCTTGGACTAAATCTCATCTTCAACATTAATCAAGATGTCTCATAAATTGTTACCTTGTGTTGTCATCCTGAAGGAAGTTAACTAGAGCTTCTTCCATATTGAGAACTAGATGCTTGCAAGGAAGATTGTCCTTGACAAGAAAAGCCAATTCCTCAACCTGCTAACAACATAGAAGTTTAAACATATACCTCAGGGAAAATCCTTCCAAACAAATGTGTCCATAGTACAAATTCAAAAAATTTCACAGTAATGCGAAAGCAAAGAAAAGTAAAAAATAAAGAATGGAAACTATATTTCTCCCCTGAAATTTCAACCAATTCCATTTATTATAGCAGAATTCAGAAAAGAAAAAAGATTCTGCCTTGTGTTCTTACTTCTTGAAAGTGAATCCTACTCAAAGCTGCCCTTGTATCATCTTAAGGAAAGATAATCTGAGTAGCAGGCATCATACAAACAAATTGTAGGGCAAATCTAAGAGTTCATCGACACTTTAACAATAAATATTCTTCAGAAAGGAGAATAGTAATTGAGTGACATAGAACTTTGCTAATATTCTGGCATCTATTTAGCTTCAGATATAGGGAAACGAACAGGGAAACAAATGCTGTCTACAGAGAATTAGGCCTACGTTGAAATCCAAAATACAATAAAATCATTGTCAGACAATTGCTTTAATGAACATCCAAGCATTATCTAACCATGAATGAACACCAAAAGTTAACTTTATATCACATTGAATTCCAGCATGCAGATATTTATCCTAGTTCATCAAGCTTCATAAGCTTCAGCCAAAATCCAATTGATTTTGAGCGCAAATTTACATGAAATTAATAGTAGTGTCGTCACAGCATACAGAAGGAGGATGAGGTGAAGATAATGAAGTGTGATTGCATACCTTCCTCACGTTAGGTTCCGATATATTGCAAATCCCTTTCAAAAATTTCGTGAATAAATGGGTTGGTTCACCCCTTTCAACACCATCTCAAGAATTCCAGGTATGTATTGATGAATATTTCAGGAGTTTAATTTTCTCCTCTCAAAGGCTTTTTTGATTGATCCATTGACTGGACACAAGGGCCAACTTCACTACTATATAATTGTAAATTTAATTTATGAAGTCCATAATTCCCAAATTCATAGACTAGCTTAATTTAATTAGGGAGAGAGCAACACTAACTAGGAGTGGCATTAGCTACCTTAGGAGTAGCACTAGCCAAACAAGGCACTAGTTGTTCTCCTTAATTAGTTAGCTTAGTGGATTAATTAGGGGATTGACCAAACAGGCCTTAGTTAGAGTGGCTTGCGGCATTAGACACCCCCACCCCCATTTGTCTATAAATAAAAGGCAGCACTCCTTGTAATCTCTGTTATTGATCATAATAAAATTGTGCGCTGGTCAGTAACCATTAACTCTGCTTCACTATTGCCTCTATCCCTCTCTGTTAATCTCTCGACTCTCTCTCTCCCCTTCTCTTCTACTCTTTCCTTCTCTCTCTAAACTAAACACCTAAACAATTCAAGATTGATTTACAATCTTGTAACATTCACTGATGCCACGCAAGCTACTAGTCAACCGGCAAATTTTCAACATTTAATTAATATTTTATTTGCCTCGTTATTCCGCATGAGATATGCATATTATGCTATCAATTGGTCACCAGATGCTAGGTAAAAATTTATTCCTCAAATACAATATCCAATAGAAAGATGTACTTTTGACTGGTTTCTCCCGTATTTTGCTGTGAGCAGTGAGATTCGAGATAATTTAATGAGGAGAACACGGTTCAGCGCTGAACGTAGCGGATTTTGTAACCGCCAAACAAGAATTGCTCAAGTAATATTCGCAAGAACTAAGAACTAAACAATCGGCGATACCCAAACAGTGAACAAATAGAAAAGCCAGGCAAATTAAAACCGTTATACAGAAACATACCATGGCGAATTGTGTCAAACTCATACCGAAGGAGTTGTGCCGAAAGTTTAAAGCTTCTCGGCCTTCCCGGCAGCAAGTGTAAAATACGCTACTAAGGCAGAAAAAAATGTTCCCCCGATGACATCTCGTCGCAAGGTGCCGAGGCCCTAGATTTGTCCCATAGTTCGGACGCTGCGTTCTGATTTCTGATACACTAGTAAACTTTTAGGAAAAATTACATTTAGATCACAACTCACAAGAACCACAAAAAATTATAAAAAAGTCTCATAACACATTGTCATTGTGATTAGAGATTACATTAATATTAAATCTAATTATTTCAAAAAGGAAAACATAATGTAGATGAGTTCCTGTGTGTTACAAGTTGTCAAAACAATTACATATACTTGTTAAAATAAACACATAAGCTTGTCAATGTATAAATTGTCAAAAAAAAAACACATATGCTTATAAAAAAACACATGAACTTGTTAATACATAACTTGTTAAAATACATAAATTTGTAAAAATAAATACATGAATTTGTGAAAATAGGCTCATAAACTTGTCAAAATATATACATCAATTTGTCAAAATATAGATATAAACTTGTTGAAATAGACACATCAACTTGTCAAATAGACATATAAATTTGTCAATGCATAACTTGTCAAAATAGTCACATAAACTTATCAAATTTGGTACATAAACTTATAATGCACTAATTGTCAAAAAAATCGTATAAGCTTTTCATTAATGCATAAATTGTCAAAATAGGCACATGAATTTGTCAAAAAAAAACATAGGAAGTTGTCAAAATAGGCACATAAAGGTTATTTCTTTTTTAATCAATGGGATAAGAAAGTAATTTCACATTCAAATTTAGTACCACTAGTCCCTAGGGACTTGTTTAATAGTGGAATTTGCTATGAGACTCTTTTACAATTTTTTTTTTGTTCTTAGGACCTAAATTTCTTTTTCCTAATTTTTTTATCATCTTTTTTCCGGAAAAAGTGAAAATAATAATGATGATGATGATGATGATGATGATGATGATGATGATGATGATGAAAAATCAAAAGATACAAATTTTGTTGAAAAATGTTATAACAACCAATGTCGATAGGTAAATTGCACATGGATTCTGATAGCATAGTTCATAAGGTTGAATTGCACACGATGAAAGATAAATTACACATTTGTTTGTATTGCTGTTGCATACTGTAGTAGGGAAGGACTATAGTGAGAGATAAATTGCATGTTGATACTAATTGCACAGCACATAAGGCAATTACATACTATTATGTTGTGGAGGGTAAAAGGCATATTAATTGTAATTACATAATGGGGAAGGGAAAAGGTAATTAGATATAGTGAAAGGGTGAATTGTATATTGTTGTAATTACATTTACATGTCACGGGAAGTGGGAGGTAAATAGCACGGCAAAGGTAGAGAGGGTGAGGGCCGGGGTTGAGTATTGCTCAAAAATAAAAGGCTTTGACCTTTTCCAACAGAATATGCGGAGAAGAGAGGGAATGGGCGAAGAGGACGGGGGCGAAGAGGAAGTATAAAAAGGCTGTGGCGGAACGAATGAAAGTAACATAAACAAGAAATTAAGCAAAGGAGAATAGCAATGGCGATGTCGATGAGGAATTTGGCGAGCAGGTGGTGCGTTGCGAGGAGCAGGGGCAGAGTCGTCTGGGTGAGGTACATCCAAGTAAGTAAAAGAAGTATTCATGTAATTTGTAGTACTGTAATAAGGTTACTCATGAATCATAAATCATATATGATGGGATGGATAATGAGACAGGTAGGGGGCGAAAGCGGCGGGCAAGGAGCCGGAGAAACCCAAGCAGGGAAGGGACCAGAAATGGCACAGCAAGACAAGGCATACTCATCCTCATCGCCATCGCCATCGCCATCACCACAACACCATCACCATCACCGTCCGAAGGATGTGAGCAATGACAACGACAAACCTCAACCCTCCCCTCGCTTTGTCAAGCAAAATGCAAAGCTCGTGAAGGACTCCATGAACACCAAGAATATATAGCATCCATCCCTCTTCATTCATACACATACACTTATGTACACTCAGCCACATGCATTAGGATTATTACCTTGTTTATAAAACCAACCTCTTCCCCTCTCTTTGTTTCTCATTTCCAATTATTGAAATTCAAGTGCTCAATTTATTGATATATAGTATTTACAAGCACAACGCCACATCTAAAATCCCCTTCCTCCCTTTCAAATTAAAACTAAGGAAAACTTATTTGGAGGTAACTACAATTTTCTTTAATCTTTAATTTAGTACCTATGTGTTTTTCCCTCCTAATTAAATGCTTTAATTTTGCTATAGTAGTACCATTGACTCATCTATAGGACTAACAATGATAAGAAAGCAAAGTTACAATAATTAATGATGTTAACAAAGCAAAACTAATGATTTGATTAAAAGAAAAAAAATATATAAGTATCAAATTAAAAATTGAGTGAAAATATAGATACCTTCAAATGAGTTTTTCTTTAAAACTAAATACTAAATACATCCATTTGCTATAAATTGCTACTTACCTTTTCTTTACATCTTGTTTCCAACGATCACGTTCTTACTTCTAAACACAGTATTTAATCACCAAAAAAATTAGCCCATATTACAAATGTGTTATGAAAATAAAGGATATCTGAGATAAGAAAGTAAGATATTAGAGAATAGAAGAGAGAAAGAAGTATAACATTCTCATTTACTTGGTTATTACAAATGGAGGGGGTAAGCCTCTATTTATAGCAAAACTTTGGAGAAGAAGCTAGTTAACTTAGCTTGTTGGGGAAGCCATTTGACTTGGTTTGCTGCAGAAGCCAGTTGACTTAGCTTACTTGGGAAGCCGGTTGACTTGGCTTCAAGAAGAAGCCAATTGAGTTGCCTTCATGGAGAAACCTTTTGACTAGCTTGATGGAGAAGCCAATATACTTGGCTTAGAGAGGAAGCCACTAGTTAATAGACATCCACATAATTAATATTCATAACACTTCCCCTTGGATGTCCATGATGAATGTGCCTCATTAAAAACTTTAACCATGAAAATCTAGTGGGATAAAAACCTAGCTAAAGAAAAAAGTACATCATTCATTGATATACTATCTGATGCTACCTCATGAAAAACTTTTCTAAAAAAACCCAATGGGACAAAACCTAGTAAGGGAAAAAGAGTACATCATGTATCAACTCTCCCTCTTGACAGCCTTAGTTGAGATCTTTGAGTCTCTTAAAGGCTTATACCAGTGACAAGCTTTTCAAAGATTGTTTCATAAATCACTGAGATAGTTGCACATCCGCATGTAACAGATAGCCAGTTTGTGATTTACCATCATAAAGATCAGATAAAAATCTAGCATCTGCATAACCAATTAGTTCATACTTGGATATATTTGAGTAGAATAGCCCCATGTCCATTTCAATGTCTGCATGTTAGTGAAGAACTATATCTTGCTTATAAGTTAAAAACAAATAATATATCAGGACGTGTGTGATTAGCAAGATATATTAATGCTTCAATAGCACTAAGATATAGTACTTTTAGACCAAGTAATTCTTCATCACCTTTTTCATTAATTACTCGAGGTCTGAATGGGTCTTTATCAACTTTCAAAGACTTCACAACCATTGGGTATAATGGATGCAACATATCCATATAAAAATTCCCTAAGACTTTCTTGTGCTCAATCTATAATCAAGACATAATCTTGGGTCTTCCTTAATCCTTCATTTAAAAGCCTTTATTTAGGCAATTAATTGCCTTTAGAAGCTCTTCAGGAGTTCTAAAGATGTTAATACCATTAACATAAACAGCAATTATAACAAATTTACTTCCAGATAAAGATGCATGATATATTGGATCATTTTTGTATCCTTCTTTCAACAAATATTCACTGAGATGATAATGCCACATGCGCCCTGATTGCTTCAAGCTATACAAGGACTTATTGAGTATTGTTCTTGAGAACTTGAATTAGATACTTTTAGCATATTAAGTCCTTCGGGGACTTGTGCTTCTGGCACTTTGGATCCTTCAGTGATATGTGCTTATGGCACCTTAGGTCATTCAAGAAGTTGTGCTTTTTGGCATCGGGAGTCCTTTTGGGAATTGTGTTTCTAGCACCTCATGTCCTTCGAGAACTTGTACTTCTGGCACATTGGGTCATTTAGGGACTTACTAATAAATTTTTTTGCTAATGATCCTCATTTACATCATATGCTATATTATTAGCAAAGATGTCATCAACGTTAACTTCATTTCGATCCCATCAAATTCCATTCATAGCATAATTTATTGAGATCTCATTATTTTCATACATTTCATGTACCTTGGTCTCTTCTGGGACTACTATATTCTCTTCTAGAGATAATAACTAGTCAGGATATGGCTCTTATGAAGCTAGTAACTCTTTAGGAGATAGCTCTTCAAGAGCTAATAACTTTTTTTTGACTATCCTCTACTCAACCATCTATATTTTTAGCTCTTTTTCTCTTTCAAAGATTTTTTATCTTTAGAACCAATGCACCTTCCATGCTTCATGCGTACTTTAAATTTATTTATAATAATTTGTCCTTCAAGGGCATTAATTTTGATAAGAGCATTAGCAATTGAGATATGTGACTTTATCACTTTCTTTGGGTCAGTAAATGCTACAAATGAATTGTCTTTTGAACTTCCAGTTTACATTGTTTTGTACGAGCATCAAAATGAGCCAATGATAATTTATTCCAGCTAATCTCTTTACCTAACTGCTTATTTTCTCCCTCTAATATTGGGGAAAATGTTTTATCAAAATTACATTCAACAAACCAAGTAATAAATAAATCTCCTGTAGATGGTTCTAAACATTTTATGATCGAAGGAGATTCATACCCAACATATATTCTCATTTGAGTGCATTGTGGTGGTGTTACTAGCATATATACTGCACACCCAAAAATTCTTAAATGAAAATATTATGTTCTTGACCAAAAACCATTTGTAAGGGGAAACCTTTACATAATATGTTGGCCTGATGCATATTAACATTGCTGCATGCAAAATGGCATGGCCCCAAGTAGAAATTGGGAGATTAAATCTCATAAGTAAAGGTTTTGCAACCATTTAACCAATGATTTTGTTAATCCATTTTTGCATATGAATATGAGTTATAGGATATTCAACATCAATTCTAAGGGATATACAATATTTATTAAAAGCTTGCAAAGCTATTTCACCAGCATTATCAAGACAAATATTCTTGATACGATAATCAGAGTAATATGCTCTTAATTTAATCAATTGAGCAAGTAATCTCATAAACTTCAAGTTGCGAAACGATAAACATGCGACCATGTAGTTGATGTATCAATTAAAATTATATGGTAACTAAATGGTTTGCATGGTGGATGCATTGGCCCACAAATATCTCCATGTATCT
Organism: Acacia concinna; assembly: GCA_037177275.1. NCBI lineage: Eukaryota > Viridiplantae > Streptophyta > Magnoliopsida > Fabales > Fabaceae > Acacia > Acacia concinna. The sequence goes on from JBAGKO010000015.1 coordinate 270,188, forward strand.
ATTCTAAAAAAGTGAGAGATTCACTTTCTATTTTGCTTGGTGAGGGCCAAATAATTAACTTCCCCTTAGAACTTGCAGTATATGAAAAATCATAGAATTGTGGTATTTCTTTTACATACGCTTCTGGGTATACCCACACGAATTCCCAATTCTTTTTTGCAGCATGATTGACACGAGATGGCCTAACTGGTCATGCCAAATACTAAATTCATTAGTAAACTTTTGGTTTACAATGTCAAACTTCTAGTTTATATTATTTGTAAACTTCTAGTTTACAATAGCACATGTTTCTTCAGGAAGTAATATATTAGCTCTTTTAGAGCCTTCAATCAAATCTATACTTTTGAACATAATATAAACATTGACTTTTCACGTTATCCATGAAGAAAAGTATTTTTTATTTATGAAGATAGTGTGAGTCATTAAGACATAAATCTTCAAGATTTAAGACATAACATAATAGAAATCTTCATATGATATAACTTACACTTGTTTTCCAACATTCTCCCCCTCAAGTATGAGTTATATAAACATATTTTTCATATTCTTATATTAGTTCTTCAGGAACTAAATTAATATTGTTTCTTTCTTGTTACGTAAAGTTCTTCAAGAATTGTCACATAGTTCTTCAGGAACTGTTTTCTCAATATCTTTTCATGAAGAACATTACTCCTTATATTTATATATATATATATATTCTCTAACATCCCAAAACATATTTACTACAATAATAAATTCAAAATATATTTGAAGAGATTCATAAGGGTAAAATCAAATTAATGAGAAATCATACTATAATGATATGATAAAT
>JBAGKO010000015.1:271098-285619 GCA_037177275.1 Acacia concinna
CTCTTCAAGTGTTTGTGGGCTAATACCACAACCTCACTGGGTCTAAAGACTGACGAATTGGGCATAACTCTGTAAATTTCTCCCGACCAATTCACACTGGGCAGTCAGAAGACAATGAGCCATTTATTTTTGCGTATGATGCCCAATAGGTTTATTATGTCGAGGAGAGAGGCATAAAGATTGGAATATGGTGGTTCACTTAAAGCCTAGAGACCTTTACGATATGGTTGATGGTGATAACATCGCCTATGAAAGTGACCCTTTCGAATCTGTAAGCTTTGACAACTTCTTCCCGAAAAGCGATGACACTTTACCTATAGTTAGGTGTGTTCTCATTACTTACAAATTATCGCAAATTAAATTAAATTTACATTTATTTCAATCATATGTATTTTTTACCACTAACAATTTTTGAACGCATTTTTCTGTAGGGATGACGAAGAATAGTGTTTCACAAATACACACCGCCATTCTTATAAATTGTAAAAAGTCATCACATTTTTTAACAAAATTAATTTTTTAAAAAATACATTTGTAAGGGTATTAAAAATATATTTCTTTTAAATTATGAATTAAGTCATAACATTTTGAAACCAATCAAACTGAATAAAAAAAACTAGTGGATTTAAAAACCGCATTATTAAAAATAATAAACAAGTCATATAATTTTGTTATGAAAACAATTAATTTTTAAAAAAATTATAGGGATTTTCGAAACCGCTACAAACTTAAATAAAACTGCTACAAAAAACGTTATACTAACTGCTACTAATGTCTTACTATTATCTATAAATACCCTTACTCCCACTTTCTTTCTTACTTCACTCTCTTCTCCTCTCTCTTTCTTCACCCTATTCTCCTTTTTGTTTTATCAATTTTTATTCAACAAGATCTTAATAGTATCAACTAATATTTCCACCTGTAAGAATTTTGTTTCCACTTTACATATGATATTTGTCCATTTGTTTTTATGTGCTACTAATATTTTTCCTTTATGTTTTTCAAGGCCTATTAACTTTAGCTATTATTTCCTTATTTGATCAAAAAAACTATTATCTCCTTATTTCATTTTTTCATACCCTTCTAACACTTAATTTTTATATTAACTACAACAAATTAAGATTATATATTTTCTTAATAATTTTTATAAATATCAAAAGTAAATTTATATCATTTTCATTATATTAAGATTTTTTTAATCACATCCAAATTCATTATCAAAAAAAAAAATTAAAATATTACATATATCTTATTTGGGAAAAATTTTAAATAATTTTTTTTCATCTGTGCTTTTTTGTAGCGGTTTTATTTTGGCGCTCACCTTGGCGCCTTTTTCCAAAAAAAATTGCTTTATTTTAGTAGCAATTTTAATAAAACTGCTATTAAGATTTTGGCTCCAAAATCAAAATTTTCTTTAATTCCCGTCAGATTTTTGATATAAATTTCATGCCAAATTTTAAAATTTTCCCACCACATATTTATAAATTCTTCACAACAAATTTGTTTCCCTAAATTGTAGACTTTGCAGCGGTTTTTGTCCAATGAATAGCGATTTCTAAAAACGGCTACAAAACGTTTTGCGACATACGATTTTGTAGCGGTTTTGTAAACTGTTACTAATGTTATCTGCAGCCGTTAAAACCGCTACAAATCCTACATTTTAACTACTACAAATATGTTTTTTTGGTAGTGTGGTTTCTGGCCATATAATAGGAAATTAAATTCATATGACTTTAAGTCATATATTTTCAAATCAGGAAAATTAGGGTAATATGGCTTCTATCCATATAATTTCAGAATATGAATTTAGAGAGAATAAGAATATCAATAATATATAAGGACCTTAAAGGAGATTAAATAAGATAAAAACAACAACAATATCTAATATTGGCCATAGAACCCGATGTTTAAAACAATTGGTAAAAGAGTCTTTTTAATTTTATATAGTAGCTTAGATTTTCCCAAATAGATCCAATTAACATAATATTAAGAAGGTAGATGAAATCATTAAAGAAACGATGAAAGAGTTGTGCCTTCTTCAGAGCTTTCGTGCTGATAACATGCTATGAAAATAAAGGACATCTGAGATGAGAGAGTCAAAAAATATAAGAGAGAAAGAAGTATAGAAATTCTCATTTAGTTGGTTGTCACAAATGGAGAAGAAGCCAGTTGACTTGGCTTGCTGTGGAAGCCAATTGACTTGACTTCAAGAAGAAGCCACTTGAGTTGCTTTCATGGAGAAGCCTTTTGACTAGCTTGATGGAGAAGCCAATTTACTTGACTTAGAGAAAAAGCCATTAGTTAATGAACATCCACATAATTAATATTCATAACAAAATAGAATATGCTATTCTAATTTTTAAGTTTCTAACATAGGTAATAGCACGTAACAAAGCTTCCCAATAACATTTTAGTGGTTCAAATTTAAAATTTTCAATTAATTAATTTAAAAAATAGTTCTCTGTCTTATATATAAGGAACTTCTAATATTTTTTATACAAACTAAGAAAATGCTTAATTTCATTAAATTTTTTATAAAATTCAATAATTTGTTAACTTTACCCTTATTTAATATACATTATACTCTCTCCTGTCCTAATTATAATGCGAACTTGATTTTTTTTAAAGAGAAGTTAATGAAGTAAAATAACTTACTTTTTTTTTAACAAAATAACTTACTTAATTATATTATATGTTGTATTTTATTATATTATTTATTAATTCATAAGTCAAACGACGTAGTTGGAAGAAAAACGATAAATTTTAATATTTTAAAGTAATGTAATTAATTTTCTTATAATTTTTTTAAAAAGTCAATTAAACCTTATAATTAATATCGGGGAGTGCCACATAAAAAAGTCAATATAACAATAAATTTAAAGGTAAATTTATACATTCATATAAAATTTTCTTTTTCTTTCTTATAAATCGTGCCAAATTTTTTATTCTCTCTCTGCTATATATATATATATATATATAGGATGGAGGGGTATTTTTTTTTTAGAAAAAATTGATAATAATTAAGATATCCAGTATGCGGTAAAATAATTCTTCGGAAAAAAATTAAATTTGAACTTGACGTTGACACTGTGAAAGTGTGAATTGTGAAACTGGCCATATAATAGTTATCCCATAAATAAAGGTTGTTGAAGAGTTAAATACCCCGGGGGAAGAAGTGCGATTGGAGGAGATTCCGTTCGGTGTATTTTAGCGCCATCTATATTCTTTAGTACTAGTACGATCCAATCAATGCACATCATCATCATCCTTTTCCCTCCACTTTATATCACTTTCTCCCTTCACTCCGCCCTCCGTGTCGTCCATGGCTCCTTACTTTGCTCTCCACCCTCTTTCCACTTCTCCCCACCGCCACCTATATCCTACCTATTTCAACCCTCCCTCCACCTCCACTGCACCCAGAGGTATCTTCATCTTTCTCTTCTTCATCTCCTCCATTCATCTTTTCCCTCCTCAATTACTTTCCCCCCTCTTTCGCAGGATTCTCCAGATTTTCCGTTATCACCTATTCCTCTTCTAATGGCAGAGACACCGATGGTGTTAAGAGTGGCGACCGCCTTCGTGAACAAAAACAACAAGCTGAGTTGTCCGCTCGTATTGCCTCTGGAGAATTTACGGTGCAGCAGTCTGGGTATGTCTCCTGTCTCTCTACCCGCACTACTATCTTTCCCTTTGCCTTTATAATTAATCATTTCACCACTCCGGGCCGTACCCTGCCACAGTATCCCCGCGGGGGTGCTTATTCTGGAATTCGTCTCTTGTTCACTCGCACTCTCCATAGCGAATTTATCGTAGACCTTTCTGCATTTGCACGTTGCACTACTTTCTCCGTGTTTTTGTTATTCTCATCGAAATTTCTTTCTGCTTAAAACTAGTTTCCCGTTTGTATTAAAGAAGAGTTTGTCAAAGTTGGGCATGCCCGAGGAGGTTCTGGATTCTTTGTTTGGTACAATGGATGGGCTTCGCAAAAATCCCATAATTCCCGAGGCCAAAGGAACAATCAAAGCCATTCGAAGTGAGGCCTTCTTCATTCCGTTGTATGAGCTTTACCTCACATACGGTGGAATTTTTAGACTGACCATTGGACCAAAGGTTAGTTTTGTTCTTCTACGCTTATACCCGCTGACATCTTGGTGTTTTTAACTGTGCGGCAACGACTCCATATAATTAATATTCGGTTGATTCCCACTATCCCACTTCACGCAGTCTTTTCTGATAGTGTCTGATCCATCCATTGCAAAACACATCTTGAGAGACAATTCAAAGTCATATTCAAAGGTAATTAAATGAATTATGACTATCAAACCTTTGCATATGGCAGCTCCTCATGATTTTGTTACCTCTCCACATGCAGGGCATCTTGGCTGAGATCCTGGACTTCGTAATGGGCAAAGGGCTCATCCCTGCCGATGGGGAAATATGGCGTGTTAGACGCCGTGCTATAGTCCCAGCATTTCATCTGAAGGTTATCTAGTATCTTTGGACTGTTGTATTTGGAGCGTATGCCCCACAATATCATACATTTGCCTGAAATTTTTTTATGGCAACTTGCCTTGGTCACTATTCAAAGTTTTCTACTCTAATATGGGAAGAGATGACTGACTTGCCATTGATGCACATGCCATAACTAAATATTGTGATTTGTGGGATTAGCTTGCTGGCATGGTTACTTAATAAATAAGTATAGGTTCCCTATTTAGTATTCATCATTAGATTTATTTTTATGACTTAGAAATGCATAGAGCATCATCTTTTTGATGGAGCACAATTGTGCCGTGAGATCATATAGTTGACTCCACTTAGTGGGATAAAGCTTTGTTATTGTTGTTGTTATTGTACATAACCTAGGGATATTCCAAGCTATTTCTCTCCTACTCGTATTTCCTTAAAACGTCTCCACGATTACCCTTTTGTTATATTGATTTGTTTTTTGCTTGTAACTGCAGTATGTAGCGGCTATGATTAGCCTCTTTGGACAAGCTACAGATAGACTGTGCAAGAAATTAGATGCTGCAGCATCTGATGGGGAAGATGTCGAGATGGAGTCACTTTTCTCTCGTTTGACATTGGATATCATTGGCAAGGCAGTATTCAATTACGATTTTGATTCTTTAACAAATGACACTGGTATAGTTGAGGTATGGTTTTGGCATATTCCCCTTTCCTTCCCGTTATTTGATGTTCAAGTTGTCATTTTTTTTCCTTGCTTATTCTCAACTCAGCTGCTTTAGATTCAAGCTTCATATATTGGTGCTTTATTTGATTAAATCAGGCTGTTTATACTGTACTGAGAGAAGCAGAAGATCGAAGTGTTGCACCCATTCCTTTCTGGGAGATCCCCATATGGAAAGACATTTCACCGCGTCAAAGGAAGGTTGCTTCAGCTCTCAAATTAGTCAATGACACGCTTGATGATCTGATATCAATATGCAAGGTAAAGTAAACACAAGATTCTACCCTTAAAGAGTTGCAAATAAGATCCGTATTCCCATGTGACACCTCAACAGAAAAGAACTTGCTCATATTGGTGAACTCTCAACGCCCCATAATTGTCAGGTTTATAATGAAGTACATGATGATTTTGGTGGTATCTCACAATGCATGAATCTCTTACTAGGTCTCTTGCATTCAGAAACTATGATTCAGTATCATTGAAGCAGCCAATGGGAGATTTACAAATTAAGTTGGACAAAATTTTAGATGTGGATGTGCTTAAATATCCTGCTGTGAACACACTTTTAGCACAACATGCATTAGCTGATTTTTATAACTTAATAATTTTCTAAAAATAACTGCAAACTTTATATTAATATATCTGTTGATGTGATTGTTTCTGAAATAAATGTTGGGTTCACTGGTCAGTGAAATTTCTTCTTCCGTATGGTCAACACTTTTGCCAGAATGAAGTTCAATGATTCATACAATACCTGTTGTGTCTCCTGAAAACAATTTTTCCTACTAAATTCAGCTGGCATTTCATGAATAATATTTCCTTTTGCAGAGAATGGTTGATGAAGAAGAGTTACAGTTTCATGAAGAGTACATGAATGAAAAAGACCCTAGTATTCTGCACTTCTTGTTAGCATCGGGAGATGATGTATGTTAGGTGTCTGTCAAAGCATGCCTTAATTTATGTAAAAATGGCTTTAGTACAATACTGTTTGTGTAGGTATCAAGTAAGCAGCTTCGTGATGATTTAATGACGATGCTCATTGCTGGACATGAAACATCAGCTGCTGTGTTAACTTGGACCTTTTATCTTCTAGCAAAGGTAATATGTTACTAAACTTTAGTGAAGACAGGATTATAATTGTTGCCTATGTTGCTTATCCTATCGTTGATTTACTTCTGATCTTTGTATTAAGCTGGGTTGGAAAATTTGAAGATTTGTACTACTTAATTTTTCTTGATAAATATAAATTTGAAGATTTACTTCTTTGAACTTGCCGGACAAACAGTGTCGATGCTTAGAGAGGTTAGTATAATATGGAAATTGCAGTTATGTCTCCATATCACCTACTGAAAGAAATGGTTATGATAATATTGTGGTACTGTTAGTAGTTGATCTTTGAGTACACTAACATATTTATCCTACTGTAACGGTTCATTTGAGAATCTTTTATTGCTCTGTTGGCTGCAGGAGCCTAGTATCATGTCCAAGCTTCAGGAAGAGGTATCAATTTTCTAAGCTTCCAAATTAGTTTCAAAGTCAGAGCATTTAGCTTCATACATTTCTGACAATGTAACAGCCATTGCTTGTTATTGATGTATTTATTGAAGGTTGACTCCGTACTAGGAGATCGATTGCCATCTATTGATGACATGAAGAAACTAAAATATGCAACTCGAGTGATCAATGAGGTATGATGATATGTTGGGAATTGTGTTGAGTCTGCCTCTTATATGGCTAGCAGTTTACTTTATTTATTTTTAATTGAACGTATATTCAATTTTTAGTCCTTGAGGCTCTACCCACAACCACCTGTGCTAATTCGCCGGTCTCTTGAAAATGATGTTCTGGGAGGGTATCCTATAAAAAGGTAATCTTGAAAATGCACCACCCATGATATTCTTGCTATATATTCTCTGCACCAACTGCAAGAGTTATGTGAACTTTACCCTTCTTATCTGACACGTAGGAATATCCTTTGAGAATCTAACATTTGGTCAGCAGTAAGTTTTACTGATCTTTATTTTCAGGGGTGAAGATATCTTTATCTCCATTTGGAACTTACATCGGAGTCCAAAACTTTGGGAAGACGCGGATAAGTTTATTCCTGACAGATGGGCCTTAGATGGACCTAATCCGAATGAGACAAATCAAAACTTCAAGTATGTAAATGTTGTTGATTGATTGTTCTCTTCCCCCTCTCCTATTAGAAGGGATCATGTCCTACTTGAGTATCTCTACACTTAATTGTAAATGCAAGGAATAATAATGTTTTAATTTTTTCCAGATATCTCCCATTTGGTGGTGGACCCCGAAAATGTGTCGGCGATATGTTTGCTTCATATGAAGTAGGTTTGGTGCTAAGGCATTGCTGTGTGGTTAGATTATTTGTTTACGGGCAGTTTTAATGAGCCAGTTGGGATTATCTTGGAATATGTGAATGGATTTAATTTTCTCATTACTAATAGCTGGCATTATTTTTATTCATACTAACGACAAACTTTACTCGTATGATTTGTGGTATTGATTGGATAGAGTGTGGTAGCACTCACAATGCTTGTTAGGAGGTTCAACTTCCACATGGCCCTTGGTGCTCCACCCGTAAGTTTGTTTGTCTAATACTTATAATTTTTTATGTCAATTTCATGGAACTAATTTTGATAAAATCACAACAATCTCCCATGCTATTCTCAAATTCCAGAAATCTCAAGGTTCTTTTTACATGTACCTAACTAGAAGTGTTTGTTTAAATGTCTTGAAACTAAAAAGCTGGTCGTTTAAATTTCTGAAACTAAGAAATTGGCAATGAGGATCTGATTAACACGCGGTGCTCTCATAGGTTGAAATGACTACGGGGGCAACAATTCATACAACAGAAGGGTTGAAGATGACAGTAACCCGCAGAATGAAACCTCCCATTGTGCCCTCCTTGCAAATGTCCAATTTTGATGCGAATCCATCTTTAAGCATTTCAGACAAGGACGCATTGAGTCAGAAAAGGTAAAGTTATTCGATTGTTAGCGAAACACAGCTTAAACCAATCAATATAAAATTCAATGGAGAGTAATAGTTGTGAACTCTCTTTTGTCCTCCAAGCTCTATGTATGTTTTGGTCCTGTGTCGTCGTGAAGGTCGAGTCATTATTTATGCCGCGAGGTTGGACCTGCCCCGTGGTATCCTCCCTCATCTAATGTAAAGTCATTTTGACAAGTACTTGCTTCATTTAGCTTATGTCTGGAAGAGGGAAAAAATGCAGAAAAAGGGAGAGATGTGAGGATATGTTAACCTTTCCTCTGTATGGGAGTTCAATCTAAGGTGGACGCAATCAAACAATTCATGCCAACTTTTTGTCCTAACCCTTACTCTACAACGTCTCTAATTGTAGAAAGCATCATACATGTTCACAAACCATTAATATTATGATTTAGAAGTGGGTTAACACAATGGTTATAACCTTGTAATTTATGCTTATTTTGATTTTGGTTTTTTTAGTTCAAACTATTAGTGTTATCCCTGGAGTCTTTTTTTTTTTTCATTTAAAATGTTAGTCCCTATATGTTAATAAAAATTTAGATTATTTTATTCTTTGGGAGGCTAAAACATATGATTTGAAATCTCAAATCATAGAGATAAAATAAGGTCAAATTATAACAAAGGATAATATCATTTGAGGACCAAGTAAGCAAATTAATTTTAGTCAACTCCTAAAACATTTTGAAATTTTAGTCAAAGCTCAAGGACCAAAATGAAAATAACGTTTTCAAGTAAAAAGACAATAATGCCCTTTATCTTATGAATAAGTGAAATCTTCATATAAATAAGTATGTATCTCTTCGTGAACAAGTGAAATACTCCTATGAACAAATGTGCAATTTTAACAACTGAAAATAAATATGTGTTGTTTATAGGAGGATTATACTTGTTCACGAATAGCTGCATATTTGTTCATAGGAAGATTTCACTTGTTCATGAGATAAAGGGCATTATTGTCTCTTTGCCTAAAAAATTATTTTCATTCAAGTTCTTAGGCTTAAACTGAAATTTTAAAATGTTTTGGAGGTTGACTGAAATTAATTTGCTTACTTAGTCCTAAAATAAAATTCTCCCCTATAACAATCACATTGTATAATTTTAGAGAAATGTTTTTCAACTAGATACAGTTTCTTCTTCATTTCATGAGTATAGAGAATAAATTGTTTTATCTATAAGTTGTGAATGATGAAATTGGTGTTACACAGATGGATTTGAAAGGTCTATAAATCTAAGAATTATAAATAAAAAAAACCACAAATCATGAAAAAAAATATAAATATTAATTGTATAAAGAGAAATCAAAATCTGATTTATTTTTTTGTAAGGACTTTCTTTTAGGGATAATTTTAGGACTAAATGGCCAAATTAATACCAGTCAAATGCTAAATTTATGTGTTGCTTTTCCTATGAATAAGATATTAATTATCGGTGAAGACTTGTTCTTGAAAAATTATTTATAGGAAAATTTCACCTGTTTATGAAAAGTTACACACTAGCTATAGAATGATTTCACTTGTTCATGAAGTAAAATGTATTATTGTCTTTTTACCTACAAATCTTATTTTCATTTTAGTCCTTAGTCTTGTAGTTAATTTTTAGAATATTTTGGTCCTTAACTGATATTAATTTAGTCATTTGGTCCTTTAATGAAATTTTCCATTTCTAACTTTCTTTCATCCAACAATCCAAATCCATCCTTAGAAGGATAATCCTCCCCCATTTTGGCCCTCCCACAGCCTTTTTGATTGAGGGGGTTTTTTTTTCAATAATTAGGTATGAGTTATAACGGGATAAAAATTACATTAACAATACAGTAAACTTATAAGATATATTAATAGGTTAATGTATAAATTTAGCAATGATCTACTTTTTTATAAACAACCAACATAATTAACTATTGTCGGATGCAAAAGTAGATATAATAATTTTTTTTGTAGTAAATATAACAAACTTGCCTTTATCTACATGGATGGAGAAAAATGTTTGATCATAATGGGTGATGTGGCGAATATTTGAATGTTGATGTGGCAAAGAGGACTTCCAAAATACTGGGTAGAAAAATAAATATAGTTTGTTACCGGGCAAAGGGCAAATCTAACCACGAATATATAAGAGGTGTCTGATATCATAAGTTTTTTTATGGGACAACAAAAAATATATAAACTCTTATAAAAGGGGTAAATTGACCACGGTAGTTAACTTTAAAGAAACGTCTGTTACTTTTTTATTTTTTTTTGGGTCCCGCTGCTAACAGCTCACCATCATCTTCACAGCCCATTCTTCTCTCTCATCCACCTCATCTTCAGCAACTCTCGCTTTTCCTCTCCCTCGCCTCCTCATCTTGCATCTCACTTGCAAAATGTTGCCAAGATTAGATCTGATAAGATATTTGGTAAATTCATCAGAGAATGAAAGAGAATAGACATACTGATTCTTCCCTCGAATCTTAGCCTCCATGAGTCAAACCTCTAAACCTATCAAAATTATACACAGATTCCAAATCCTCCCAAATAGAGTACCTAGAAAGGGAAAACTGAAATAAACAGGCAAAAACTTCAAGACACCGGCTAAGATACAGAGCTCAATTACCTACAAAGAATGGGAAGATATGAAGGTGGTGAAAAAAATTTCTCTTGCTAGCTGTCGTAAGTCATACACTTAGAATCTCCAACAATACATGTTTGTTTTGCATTGACGGAGCTTAAGTCTAGGAAGAATATATATAGCCTGATATCTTTATCATGGTTGAAGAGGACATCGAAGTCGTGGAGCTTTGCACGGTGGAGCCGCAGTCTTCCGCCGCCACACCCATATCTCTACCACTCACTCACTTCGACATTAGATGGCTGAGATTCCCACCTCTTGAGTGCCTTTTCTTCTGCCAATTCCCTCACCTTCCATCATCTTTCTTCTACCACCTTCTTCCTAAACTCAAACACTCTTTCTCCCTTACCCCTTCAACAGTATCTTCCCCTCACTGGAAACCTCAACTAGCCTGACAATTCTCGCCGCCCCTGATAGAATTTAATTAGTACTTAGTGATGTAATCATTCTTTGTAATGCAATTAGTTGAATTATTTGTAGTGTAACTAATAGTTGTTAGAATAACTTAAGGTTGTTAGACTGTGAACAAGGGTTATTATGTAATTGCATGTGTACAGAAACACAAGATATAAAGTTGAAAGTATCAATCATACGGACACACTTTTTGACCAGATACACTTTCTCTGCTTCTCTTTCCCGTTTCCCTTCCTCTGTTTAGTTTCTCTTCCCCTGTCCTGTCTAGGGTTCAAGTCGTTATATTGCGACATTGGTTTCCATCTGCAATTGCTTCTCAATTCAGTCTCGGTTACAGCCCCACCATCAACTATGTCCCCAACGGTTCATTATCCTTCACTGTTGCCACCGAAGCTTGATTAAGATTTCGAATCTTATATTGGCATCCCTGCAAATGGCCCTTCTCGAAGCTTCTCCGATGCAAAGGTTTTCTCCGACTGACTTTTTTTTGTTTTATTAACTCACTAGAAATTATTCTAAGCGCCCCATCATATTTAACTTGATGCCACGTAAGCATGTTTCAGTCAAATCGTTGTTTCTTTCCGCCTTAAAATTGGTCAACATTGCTGAATTGCTAAATTTACCCTATTTTTAAGAGTTTACGTATATTGTTTTCTAAGAGTTTATGCATATTGTTTTCTAAAAATTTTATAGTATTAAATTTGCCTTAACCCTTTGTTATATAAGAAAATACAAAGTAAAAAAAAAAGAAAAAGAAAAGGAAGATAAATCAACCAACATAATCCTTTTCTTCCTTCTAATCCGTGAATTCCAACCCATCCGTAAATTGGTCGATTGCTATACTTTTATCTTCATGGACACCATAATCCCCAATATCATGTTGGTCTTGTGATTTACTATCATCCCTTCGATCACTACCACCTCTTGAAGGCCAACGTCAACTCCTTGAATCTCATCCAGGTCAGCCTCACCCTCTACGATATGATGGCAACCTTCCTGACCTTGGATCAAAAAAACTGTTTCATCTGGGAATTTAATTTCTACATCATTGTGGGAATTTAAAACAATAAGAGCTTCAATAGTTACACTGTTTCTGGGAGGATCCAACGTACTTTAAGGTTGGGTTGCATTAAATGTAAACATAGGAGCATAGATTCTCCAGTGATAATTAAAAATATATGGGTGGAGCAAGCTTTGTCCTTGTGTCTTTGCTAGTGAAATTAAAACTTAAAAGATAGTTATAATTAAATGATTCAGTTAAGCCAAACAATCAGGAACGCCTATGGCGGCGAGAAAAGGTGAGGCTTTTCAAATTCAAGCGAGGAAGGGGAGTGTTAGGAGGAGACAGTTGAGCTGGCAAAGAACTACTATTAACTTTAGATGATGAGTTGGCAATGAGGTGAGTGCCATGTAGATGCATTAGTTAAATATAATAGTCAAAATTAACCTTATAATTATAAATGGTGGGGACAAATTCACTTCATTTTTAATACTTTTAGGGTGATATTGGTCTTCAAAAAACTTCTGGAAATCCATTGGTTCTAAAAGAAAACTTTCATAACAAAAATGAACCTTATCCCTAAAAAAAATTAATCAAGTCTACTTTTGCACTCAACAGTAATTAATTATGTTAGGTGCCCGTAAGAAAATAATTCATGGTTAAATATGCATTTTAACCTTATAAGAAGATCTACTAATTAAAATAGAGTAAGTTTAACTGAAAATTGAAATATCAGAAAATTATATTGTACAATTCTTTTCCTCATCATATATTGATGTGGTATGAAAATACATCTGAACACCTCATTTTGTCCAGACCCTATTTAAGAAAATAAATAAATAAATAAATAAAAATCCACTCATTAATGATATATGGGGTCCAAACCAAAAATCATCATTAAGGGAAGAACATAAAACAATAAAAATAAAATAAAAACCTCTCATTGGTAATTCTTGAGGTCCAACTTTGCAAACATTATTAAAAAGAAATTAAACATAAAAATAAAAAAGATACTTCATTGATTATGATCATCATTAAAGAGGAAATCAAACATTAAATAATTAAAAAAAATTAAAAACAAAAAATACAAAAATATTTAACTTTCTTGATGTTGTTTAAATTAGGAAATTACTTCTAGGAATAAATAAATACAAACAAAATCTATATTTCTCAATAATGATTAGTTCTCATCTTAGAAAGTTTCATTGAATGAAAATTATTTTTAGAAAATAAAAAAATCTCATTGATTAGACTACAAATTAAAATTTTCTATGGACAAAAAGTACCAAAAATAAAAAAACAAATATTCAAAATAAATAAATAAAAGGAGAGCATTTATGAAAAAAAACTTTAATTTGAGACTATAAATGGGGGAGCAAGGGTTGAAATAAGGGACAACAAATGTTGGAAGCAAATTGAGAGAGAATAAAAACAAGAATTTTGGGAAAGAGTCGGCAAACGTAGGAACAGGTAGAAGAAATAATCTACCACTTCTTTTGGTCTAACGTCTTCATTTTGGGCGCAAAAGGGTTTTTCTCATAGGTTAAGGAGATTGAGAATTTGTTTGAGATCCTTTACATTTTCAAATATTTCCCATGCCATCAAACATGTCAATATGATAAGAGGCACATGCTTGCAAAGTTCTTGACATATTATTTTCTTTCCTTGTTCTTCTTAATGGTATTTTATCAATGTTTGGGTATAATATGCATGTTGGACTAATCCTACTATTTCGTTGTTTATGTTTGTCTCCTTGTTACTTACGAATGAAAGGTCTGACAACATGCTTCTTTTATTGAGAAATAACAATACATCTTTTGATTGTGAAGATCTATGATATGTCACATGTTTTTACCCCTTAATGGTTTCCACAAATTTGACTGACCTTATCCTCTTACTTTTTATAATCATTTGACTCATTCACTTCACCTTTCTTTTTACAATGAATTCAAGGCATTATAGGTTCATGCTTTCTATAAAAACATTTTTTCCTAATAGAATAATTAACTAAAATATGCGAATAAATCTTAATGTGACAATATATAATAATCCAGCATAAGCTAAAAGAACGGAAGCGCTGCCCTTAGAAGAAATAACTTAATCTTTTGGAGTCTCCCTTGTTGGACCACTACGGTATCTATCACCTGAAAAATGTTAAATCAGGGTAAGACAATGTCTCAGTCTCATTGGGCATACGAGCAAGTGTCCATGAGGTGTCAAGTGGGAATATTTATAAATACATAATATTATCAAAAACATCACATGGTAATAAGTATATCAAT
>JBAGKO010000015.1:285719-309512 GCA_037177275.1 Acacia concinna
AATACATAATATTATCAAAAACATCACATGGTAATAAGTATATCAATTTACAATATCATAATCTCATTCTCATATTTTTCACATGAGTGCACAATTATCAATATTTAACAATGCACTATTTAGCCTCCCTTATTACCTCTCACCTTATTTCCTCTGACTAAACCTATAGGCTAATACTCACCCATGTGACTGTTAGTTCAACTCAACAAGCTCACTGATCAAGTGATATGGACCGGCCAAAATCCACAGATCACAAGACCGAACCATAGGTTCCCCCAATACATTAATGGGGTGTCAATGCCCTATTAAACACAGTAGACCAAAGGACTAACCAATGTGCACTTGGAAGTCCACCACCTTATTTCCTCTTTTATACAAAAATTTCACTCCCTTATTTCTTCTAAGAATAACCTTCCATCAAGATCCACATCCACCACCCCCTCTCATATCAATTAAAATTAGTATACTCAACAAATATAATTATCATAAATCACCACATTCCATTATCAATTCACAAAATCAAGAGAATTTCCAATATCATAAATCAACATTAAATTCATATAATATTATATTATCATCAATTGCTCAATAAAATAAGCCCCACAAGACAGTTTCAATAATAAAATAATTTCATAGTATATATTACAAACCAATTGCAAATGTATATTATATATGTTTAAAATCACTCACAAGCATGCCACAAGCATGCACAACAAGAGGAAAGTGGTTACCTCTCGCTAAAGTAAAATTGCCATAAGAATCTCCAAGCTCAACCACAAGTCACAAATCAACCTTATTGATTCTTAAAGTAAAACCCTAAATCACAAAATAATCGTCGTTGGCGGCATTGGGAATTGCAATCTCACTGTGCATGCTCCTTTATGGTTATGGATTGGATGTGGCTTTATATATATAAAGCCCCACACCATGTGCCCATTTTTTTTATTATTTGTTTATATTTTTTTAATAATAAATATTTATTTATACTTTAAACTTTATTTCTCTCTCTTTCTCTCTCTCTTAATTTTTATCCTTAATCTTATAAATCATATAAGGAATTGTAAGAAAATCAGAAAAAATCTCATGATTTCCTCCCTCTATTATGTCCCTAATTTCGAGAATTTTGATTAAGTTTTCTATTTTAGAAAGATCTTTGTTATGATTTTTATAATATTTTTCATAATTGTACCTTACAATCTCTTCCCTCATTACTCTCCTTTAGCCTATATAATATACTCTTTTTCATTGGAATAATATATCAAAATGTAGAGAAATCTTTCTTTTCTTAGGAATAAATCTTTTTATTTATTATTCTTATAATATAAGTAACTTTAATAATTCTAAATCTTAAATATAATATCATGATCTTATAAATCTTTGAATCATTTTCTATAATATCTTGTAATTTAAATATGTCCTTATCAAATTCACTATATATAAAATATCTTTTCAAATATTTAAATCAACTTTTAGAATCTTTATTTTTCCAATCTCAACAATACTATTTTCCTTATTTTAGAAAATCGTGACTTGGATTATATTCTTTTAAAACTATAACTTACCTAAAACAATTTTTTTTATTATTGTTAATACTAAATATATAAAATTTAATTCTCTAGACACTCTAAACTCCTATTAAGTTTTTATATTAATTATTTAATTAACTCATTAAAAATTGGGATGTTACACTTTCATCATGACTTTTGCTTCCATATTGATTTATTATTGTCACAAAGTTTTTTTTTCCCTTTTACTATGTATAATTCTTGGTGTTCTAGGTGAAAGTAGTGCGATTGATCCCACCCTTGTTAGCAAATTGTGAACTCGCTTTTATAAATCAAACAAAAACGACTTATTTCTTATAAAAATAAACAAAACTAATTTTTAAGTCCTGTGAAATTCTTGGAACCTCAGCATATATAAAAAATGATTATTTTTCCATGTAAGGTTATTAGAACATCTGCAAGGAGTTTAACCCAAAATACTTTTTAAATGATAAAATAAAGAAATAATCTTTTTTCTAAATTAAAAAATACAAGACAAATAAGAATCATTTTTCTAAATAAATAAACATATTTCTAAAAGATACAAACAAAGTGCAACACATTTCTACCCCGACCTACGTGGGGTTGATCCCTCTAAAGGGCACTTACGCCTTAGACTTTGTTCCTAGGTTAAATCCAACCATTATAAACAAATATTTTTTTTATTTTATTTTCTTTCTTACTTTCTTTGTAAAAAAATTCTTTCTTTTGGTAACTAAATTAATTTTTTAAGGCCATATTTATTTTTTAAATAATTAACTTAGGGTGACCATTTTTACGAATAGGTGTCGGTAGGGTGCCTAATACCTTCGCCACACACAATTGACTCTCAAACCCTAATTAATTCTTATAGACTATTTTATCCTTTTTTTAAAAAGTTTCCAAAATAATCATTCTTCTAAAATTTTGATGATGGCTCCATTATTTTTCTAAACTCCAGGCGCTAGACACATCATTCTTTTCAAAATAATGCACCATCTCACCAAGCTACAACAAATTGCCTACCTGGCTGGATCAAAGGGTTTAAAGAGTGGAATGATAAAATTATATAGTCACAGATTATTTAATCAATTATTCCCTTTCTCTCCATTTTGTAAATCCAAATGAAGAGACCCAAGGAGTGAAGATTTCAGTAATACGGATCATGGTTAACACACTTGTATACATAAATTTGACTTGACCATCTCACTCGAACAAAAATATTAGTTAAAAATTAACATTAAATATGTAAATAATTTGTAAAGCCTTTTAAATATGTAGTTGATAAATGTTAATTATAATAAATTAAGTATTTTAAAGTCTAATTGTATAGAGGGCAATGAAAAAAAATATTAAATACTTTAAATATTACCATTCTTACTTATATTTTGAACCCGACCAAGTTGGTAGAAAAGGTTTTATACCATAACCAAAGTATATATTACTCATTTGATTATTAATGTTGGGTCTAATTAGAGAGTTGATGTTGATCCTAAATAAAATACCTAAATCACTTGTTCATAATTTTTTTTTTCTAAATTAACTCTATAAATCTTCCCTCAACAATAATCAAGTAGAAAATGGAGGGATGGAATTAAGGAAGATAATTAGGATAATTAAAATAATATATAATATTAATTAACTTAACTAATATCTTTAATCTACTCAAATTAGTTAATTAGGTCTTACATTAAGGATAATAAAAAATTAGAATGAGATGTTTATCCAAATTAAATTATTTTTGTTTTATTGAGATTAATAGTACTGTTATGGCAAGTGAAGAAAGCTCTAGTGGTGGAGGCTCAAGATTAGAACTAGTAAAAATGGTCGGCTCTTCACTGGTTAGGTTTTAAAACTAGTCCTTTTAAACCTGGCTAAAGAAAAAAAGTTTTTTTTTTTTTTTGCAGCTCTGCCCTTGAACAAACAAGTCAGGGTCGACCCTAGGATCAAACCTATTTTAACAAACTTTTACTATTTTTTTAGTTTTTTTTAAAGAAATGAAACTACAACAATGAAAATTCTAATTTAACATATAAATATTGTTAAAAATTAAGATGTAAACCATACACATTATACAACAAATAAGCTATTATTCATACACACCAGTTATAAATAATTATGAGAATACTAAATAAAATAAAAAAACTTCTTTTAAATATGTCTTGAAAAGTGTAAGTGGTTGACAAAATGAACAACACAAACTATGAACAAAACAATATTTAGAATATAAGTCAAAAAATACAAAATTGTAAGAATATTTATGAAATAAGAAATATCTTTAAGTTTTTAATTTATAAAACTCTTAATACAATATGTTCTTATGAAATTTAATTTTAAAAAAGATAGTAACAACTAAATACTTGCAACATCATTAACAAAATATAAAAAAAAATCAATAATATTATTATCATATAAAAAATGTTTAAAAAAGAATACGTACGGCCTAAAAGGCCCGGTAGGTAGGCTTGCTTTCACTTTTGACGCGAAAATCTTAAAGCCTGACCGTTATAAGAGATTTAGACATGAAAACCTTCAATATATCTGTGGATTAAAGTCAATGTTGATGGAATAATTTCCTCAAAATTAACTAGAGCAAGTTGAGGAGCGGTTATGAGAGGATAAACTGGTTCATGGATTGCTGGTTTTTCTCATGCTATTTGACATGGGGTTCAAGAAGGTAATTGTTGAATCAGACTCAAAATACATTGGAGCTATTGTAGAGAGATAGTACATTGCAGAGACTGGTTAACTTTAAAACCAAGTCCTTGTTGGATCTCCAATGGGAAGCTCAGTGGGTACAAATTTCTCATAATCAAAATATCGTTGCTGATAGATTGGCAAAAGATAGTTTATCTATTCTGCATTCTATGATTTGTGTCCTCCACATTTGAGGACCCTTGTTCTGAACTACTGCTTGGGAGTTAACTCTCCCTTTAGTTAATTTCCTGTATTGGGCAATGCCCTCACTTGTACCCAAAAAACAAAAAGAGCCGGCCCCGTGTACCGGATCAGCTTAAGATATAATCAGTATGAAGCTGAATGATTGTCCTCCAACAATAGCATAAATAAAAGGGATTGCAAAGGGTTATAATTTCGCTGGAACTCGGGCTTCAAACACGTTTAAGACATCTCTGATGGCTCTCATGCTATAAATCTGATGACAAGGGATTTCTGAGACAGTCACCTCTACAAAGATATTATTCTTCTGGGGACAATAGCTCTAATGGCAAAAAACTGCAATGTTATTTTTGACATTAGTTCCAGGGAGAATTTAATCTGTGCAGATACCTTAGCTAAGTCTGCTCATCATAAGGCTGATCTATTTTTAGTTTTACTTTTTTCATCGACCCCTACCTTGTTGCAGTTAACGAGGTGGTGCCTTTTTTGTGGAATAAAACAAATTCATTTATAAATATAAAATGATACAGGTTAAACCTTTACAGTCATTGTAGGACAAAACTGCAAGGCTAATAATAATAGATTTTCATGAAGTGAAGAAACTACTATACATTTTGCAAAAAAAAGCTGAAGAAGATCTACCAGGTCTCTTAAGATAGTGTCCTTGGATTCATTCCATCTATTCAAACCTCGAAACCATTTATTTTTAAAGGTGAAGATCTCTAGACATTCCCTTTGTGAATAGCAGAAGAAAGGGGAATTGGTAATTCAAAGGATCGAAGCCCTTAAACCCAAAACAGGAATATTACTTGGGGGTTTTGAACTTCTCCATTGTCAAGCTTGAATTGACTCCTTTCGATAGCATATTGTGAATCTCAAAAAACCTGTTGAATTATAAGTATGCCTCTGAGTCACAATCGACCACCCTGAGTGAGGAAGGCTCTCCAAAGAATTCAGCGACTAAGGGATAGCAACTACACGCATAAGGAATGCAGTTTCCAGTTTTTCCCAGAAAAAAAAATAATAAAAATCACACGATGATTCCGATCTTGTATCTAGTGCGGTCCCATAAATGGAAGAATTACACGAGGACAACACATGAAAGAAAATCCCTTATCTGGAAGATTTAGCAACCGAAGCATCTACGCAAAGAAAATGGTTTAGTGGGAATGTGTTGTGATTCCAGTTTGGCCTCAAATACACGGCGAGGAAAATGTTTATAGAACGCTTTAACGGCTTCTGATACTCCATCTTCCTTTTTAATGGCCTCCGCAATTTCATAGGCCCGTCTTTTCACCTGCATAGAAGCCTCAAAGGTTGACAATGAGTGCAAAGGAACTAGTGATTCCTTAAACAGACAAGTAACTATCTGTTTTCTTCATTTGAGCTAAGGTAACTTGTAAAAATAGCAGTTATGTTTTATATTTTAAGCACCCAATACAATTATATCTTGTTGAGGTTAAGAAAGGTAATAAACAATTTTTAAAGTAATTAGTATAGAAATTTTGTTAAAGTTGACCGTTAAATCCCATTTGACATTTAATAGTTAACTTTATTAAAATTGTCATATTTACTATCTTAAAAATTGTTTATTACTCTTTTTACACCCAACAAAAGATAATTACCTTAATTGCTCAAAGTTTTTACACCTTTGCCCTTAAAATAATCAGGCAGTTATTATCAGATAAATATCACAGCTTCACGTCTAACTCACAATAATTTGGTTTTGAGGAAAATATAAACCCAACCAAACTGACTGGGTTGTCAGGAAAAAAACTGATTAATTTTTGAGAAAATTGTAATTAGGTTTCAATCAAGAAGAAAAACGATTAAACGATCTCATGAAATCGCATAATTACATTTAAGTTCTAACTAACAGCTCCATGGGTTGTCATTAACAATTCCATAAAAGTTAAATGCAATTATACGATTTTATCAAGAAAAAGCATATATATATATATATATATAAGTCAAGCATACTCTCTCCCTCTTCTTTTTGTGCCCAATTGTGCACTTAATTATTTGTGATCAAAATTTACTATCGGTCTCCTGAAATTGGTTTCTAGCTACTAAAATCATCCTACTGATCCTGCATAATTGACTTTTCTTTTTTATGTGTTAAAGAAATTAAATAAGTTATTTAAACATGCGGTATGTTATGTATGATTAAATTATACTCATCCAAACTTTCATATAAAATATATTCACTTAATTTAATTAGATTAAAAAAGTTAGTTGAATTAGTCAATATCATATTGCAATCTTCATTAGTTCTCTAATTCCCTCTTCTCTTTGATTATTGTTGAGAGAGCATCAATAGAGGTAAATTAAAAAAAATATTAACAAACATGAGAATAGTATTATATTTAGTATTAATATCAATTCTCCAAATATATCTTATATTAAATACCAAAGGAGTATATCAGTTTATAAGTAGATAAAATGTTTAAAGAAAAAACAATAAATATAAACACTTTAAAGTAATTTAATTAGCTTTCTTATTATCCCAAAAAAGTCAACGTAGCCTTATATTTAGCACTCAATGTAGTATTAAATTTTATTTGCTGAGACATTTAATTTTTCAAACCATTACCATTAAACAAATTATTTACTCAATAGTCCTATCTATAAGACATACATTTCTAACATCTTTTGCCAAAATTAAGAAAAACTTTAAATTTCATTAATTCTCCTTTAATATTTACTTTTATACTGAATTTATATATTCATAAAAAATTTAATTATGTGAATTATAAATAGGATAAAAGATTTTTTATATTTTAAATAGAGAAAAAGGAGTATATTTATTTAGTAGCGTGAGTCATGTTTCATTATAATTATATTTATGGGGAAGACTACAATGAACTTGTGTTCTTGTCTTCAGGTAAAATCGTTTGTCACCTTAACCAACAATTGTTTTTTTTTTGCCCGGCTTAAACCAACCACTTGTTAGTTTTTATATGTAAAATTATTTAAATAAAAATGTCATTTTCGCTTTGGGGTAAGTGCATGGACTTAAATGAAAAAAATATGTTAAGAATTAGATCAAGTGAGATTTACAATTTGCTTGGATTGAGAGAAAATAGGTGGGAAAAGAAAAGTGGGGTGAAAAATGGGGGGAGGGAAAAAAACTTTCTTTGCTTGGATAGGAGGGAAGATAGAGGAGAAAAGAATAGTAGAGGAAAATGAGTTGGGTCCCAGAATTTTTTCCTCCCAAAACTTTCCTTCAAAAGTGGAGAGATTTTAAGAAGAAAATATGCTTACCCAAACTGCCCCTACACCCAAATATTTTTTGCCAGCCACTGCACCCAATTTTACTTTCGGTTTTTCTTGCTCAAATCTACACCGCATTAGCATTGGTTTTTTGAATACCTTTAATACCTAAATTCAACATAGAAAAACTGCCATCACCTAAACCACACATATTGAAAAAAAAAAAATTAAAATATTTGTTTTATTAATTTTTGTATAATTGATTTTTCAAAAAATTGTTAGATTGTTATATATCAATTTAACCCTTTATTTTTATATTATATTTTTCTTTAATTATTAATAATGTTGTATAATGTATGATTTATTTATTTTTTTTATTATATTTAATGTTATAAAATTATCCACATTTTATCTCTTACCTAAAGAAATAATTTTTTTTGGTTAACTTATTTGGTTTTAAAATATATCTTTACCATTTTAAATACTTAATGGTATTAATATTATAAATATTTTGCCATTGTGATATTTAATTTAATTTTAATCATGATTATTTTAATATATGAGTAAGGGTATTTTAGTCATTAAATATTTGCTCATTTTCTTTTTTTTTTCAATTTTCTCACACTCATCTAAGTATGGAGAGTGATAATATTTTCTCTCTATTTTTCTTTTCTTCCCATTTTCTCTTCCCTTATTTTCCTTCCTTCCAGCTTAAAATTGGTCTAGCCTTATAAGGCTCGCTAATCCTTTAGGTCTTCGGACCCAAAAATAAACACTTATGTTAAGATAGAAAGCCACAACTCCAAAGCATGCTAACACACACACACACACACACACACACAGACAAAGCAAATACAGCTAAAGATATGACGAACCTCGGGATGGAGCATGAAGCGTATAGCACCAACCAGCTTCTCGAGTGAAAACTCATCGACTGGGATAGGCGCAGGGCCTGCTCCTAGGGCGTGCACTCGCTCTCCCCAAAAAGGCTGGTCGCCAAAGAATGGCACCACAGTTGTTGGACACTAAAAAGTAGGGAAAAAGAGACTTAAGATCTGCTGGTACGATACGAGTTACAAAATTTAACGACAACCACAAACAATGCATTATATTACCGCGGCTCTAAGGCCAGCCGCTGTTGTCCCCGCACCTCCATGATGTACCTTGTAACATGTGCGCCTTTCAATCAAGCTCCCTCTTTTCTGACGACCATCAAACTCAATTTACGTATAAAACAATTGTACGTCACTTACCACAGCAGAGCATCGCGGGAACAGCCAATCATGCGGGCAGTTGTCCAATATGAACACAGACTTCGTCTCTGCCACTGAGAAACGCTAATCAATACATGCTTCACAATGGGGAGAGTGCAAATGTACTATTGTGCATGGTCTAAGCAGAAGAAGGACTTACAATTCCCAAGACCAAGACCACCCCAGCCTTTGTGGATGATGCCTCTTTGTCCTGTTATATCCAGAGCCTGAACTATAATTTCTGTCATCTTCTTTGGTTCCTGCACAGGCTGTTCAAGACTCGGTTACAAAACTACTTTATAAAGTTTGCAAAGGACATAATGATTGTGCAACTGTGATCTATTTATTAGGGCAATGATCGGCAAAATATAGAATCATGTAAAACAAGAGCATCGCCCCTCTAAAGACAATTCCTGGACAACCACAGTTTGATGAACAGATAACACTCGTATCTGTTTACCGTATCATATTTTTGAACCTAGGAACTGAGATTCATGTTTAAATTGCCAACTTCATCGATTCTTTTCCATTAAAGAGGGGCTTGTACTACGCCGTTACATTTCTCTGCCTTTTCTTTTCTTTTTCTTTTTTCTTTTCTGATCTTTCCAGTGAATTGGATGTTAGCATTTTCCCTTCTAGGGTGGGCCTTCCCTGATTTTCTGCTTCTTCCCGAATAATTTTTCCTACCTTAATGAAGATTGATCTTATCTTAACAATTGCATAGTGTACCATCTCAAAATCATATAATTCAACTCTTTGTTATAATCACTTCATTCAATTTTCTTTGACTTTTACCATTTACAAATTTTCCAACACAGCTAATGCGTTACAAGTTACAACCCTTCTTCGGTGACCCTAGTTTTTTTGCTTCTTCCTGAATAACCTTTCCTATCTTAACGAATCTGGTGGTTTCATATGAATTTTTGGAAGACTTATGATCCATTACAAGTCCCTCATCTTTAGTTCGTTATATCATCACAATTCTATGGCTTATGTGGACGATGTAAAACAAGTGAGGGGAAGGGAAGGGAGAAGCAGGAGGAGGAAGAAAATAGAGAGAAATATATGAAAATACTAATTTTTTTTTATTACATGTGGTCAGGATCGAATCTGGATGAGGTGCCATATAAGACATTCATTAACCATACCACATGAGGTAGAATACTAAAAATTTATTTAGCACGCAAAAAAAAACTTGAGTCAGTAACTCTAGGATCTTAAATAATCTAAATTACTCAAATTCTAAAGGATAAAGATAAAAAACTTTTTCATAGGGCATATTGTATATTAAATATGAGTAAAGTTAGAAAGTTGTAATATTTTAAGATAGAGCTAATGAGGTTCAGGATTTTTTTTATTCTTTTTGTCTGTGTGAAACATGTAGAAGGTGAATTATACATAGGATATGATGACAATTCCTTATTAGATAAATATTAACTCCAAATTACGGTTTTTTTTTTTTGTGCCTAGACTTAAAACTAAGTCTAATCTAAAAGATAATATAAATATCCTGATCTTAATAAAACAAGAATCCTAATTATATTAGGATAATGATATAATCATCCTAATTATGTTTCCACATTAATGGAATAAGATGTTTAAGTTACTGCCACTTCCAAGGAATTTTTTGTTTTTATTTTCATCATAGAAAAAGTGAGTATGTTAACATCACAACTCGTGAGTATGATAGAATTCCGTGTCATCTCCTATTCTATTTCAGGAAGAAGACACGTGGCTTGACAGTTTAGAGGCAGTTTAGGGATAAACTTAGTTATCTTATCTAGTGTTTAGCAATTATTTATGTTTAGTTATTATTAGTTATTGTTATCAAACTATAAATATGTAATGTATGTGAGTTTATGGGTTATGAATGAATTATACAGAGAATTATTGTGTCTTGTCTAGAGTGTACAGATTCTGGCTCTAGTTCCCTACCTTTTCTTTTTACCGTCATAACTTGCAATCTGCAAGTTCTATCAGAGTATGTTGGATTTAGTGTAACTATGTTGATTACATGATCTTTACTACTGTGCATGAGTATGATAGACGCGTAACCCAGAAGTATAGGTAAGGCGGTTCAACGGGAATGTTACTGATCAAAATGGCATTAGATGTAGAGTGGATTCTTTAACTTAATCGGAGTTGTCAGACATTGTAAACACGTGAATATAAAAACTCACAAGGCTGCCAAATCCAACATAGATAGGTTTTTTGCCAACTTCAAGCCACTCCAAAAGTGATGCCGTGGGTTCATAATTTGAAGCAAGGTCAAGGAAACAAAATCCGACAACATCAATTTTAGGGCCCCAGTCTGCAAAACAAGAACCTCACGAGTGATGCTAGAACAACAATCTCCCAAAATTAGCTCCAGACAAAGAAAACCCGTCAGACAAGAGAACTACTAACGAGTAATGCTGATGATTGATGAGATCAAAACTATAACAACTCGACATTGAAAACACATCTATACTTGAAACAGGGCTAGAGATGCATACTTCACCTTTTGGTTTAGGGGTCAGTTGAGGACTCCATATATAGCCATAGGGCAAATCCTGAAGGTTAATATAAGACCCTCTTAGATAAGTAACAGGCCTTAGTTTCAGCTTCTTCTTCCTAAATTCATTTATGATATCTCCTATCCCAAGCCAGATTAAAGCATCAACTATTTGATATGACAGCTGAAAGAGGTGAAAATAAAATCAAATTAGACACGCCACTAAAATTTAATGACTATGATTTCCAACAAAAAAGTTTTTGACCATGTTAATTTCGATTATCAGACATGCCAAAGGACTCACTCTGTATCCGATTTGTATCTTGACACGGGAAAGAGGGTGGGGGAATTCACTTGTAGGCCTGCAAAAATAGTCAAACATTAACAAGTGCAAGAAACATATAAAAGCATCCCTAAGTTTGAAGCTACCAATGCGTTTCCTATGCTGATGAAGAAATCAAATAATCAATAGTCAGAAAGTAGATAAATTAATCATACAAATTGAAAAGCTATCCAAAGTCAATAAAAGGTACACATGTAGGATGAAACCAATATAGGAAAACTAGTTACTGAATGCAAGATTGTCTATCTCACCGAACAAGACTTACGTCCATGGCATAGTGAAAAATATGTGAAGCGGGACTCCTAGTGCCTCAGCAACGTGAATATGCCCTGTAGAAGTTTATGGCCATGTTAAAAGTCTATATGAAACTCTCATTATAAGCAATATGAGATTTTCGAAGTGGGATCTTCTCTCTCTCCTCCATTAATGAACTTTTTTCCTTTTCAATCAAAATATATATCCCAAAGAACTGCATGTTTGGATTAACTTTTAGATAATAGCTTTTATGATTTAAGAGGTAAGTATGTAAAATGAATTTTGTCTCAACTTAGAGAAAATGACTTCTAAAACCACAGTTTTGTAGTTTCCCAAACAGCACTAAGGCATTCTTTGCCCCCCTCTATGACCGGTTATTGGTTCACACAAACAATCCCATTAAACTTGTATTTTTCCCTCTGCAACGGTATAGTCATAATATATAGTTTTCCCACGAATTGGCATGACTCGAGAATTGCAGCAGCCAAGAAACACTTGCCACCTCTCTCTTAAGATTGTCCACTATTTTATGAGTCCAGAATTTCAATTTCAAACTTCAAAATACTAATTTGGAAATCTGAAACATGGTAAAGAAGAAGACGTGTTGCCTGATAAGACCTTCGCTCACATCACAAGCTGCTGAACCATCATCTCATAACAGAAGATTTCTCAATTTAACCCTACCACCCAAGGGCCAACCAAGTTGAAATTAACAAGTACAATTCAATTTTAGAACAAAGTTTAACTAATCTGCTTAAGTTTGATCCTTTGGAATATAATAAAGGATTAAGGTTCAATATTATCAACAAAGTTTGTTCCTGAGGAATATATGACACAAATAAGTTTTAGAAAGCGCAAAAATACCAATAAACAATTTAAATGGTGTAAATTCACTACAACCGTTAAATTTGATCAAACCGCCATCAAATTATAAGAGAAGAAAACCCTAACAATATTTAGTAAAATTTAACGCTTTTGGTAAATTTTCACCCTTTTATATTCTCTATTGGTATTTTTGCCCCTTCCAAAACTCATTTGTGTCAAACACCCATCAGAAAAAACCTTATTGATAAAATTGCACCTTAACCTATAATAAATTACCAATAATTTTCTAAAGCTAACCATTTGAAAATGACTGCATAATTCACTACAGGGAGCACATTCCGGAATTCATATCACTTATCAACGTGTGAGGCCAATTTTTTGGGAACAATATGATATGAATGTGAGGAAATGTGATAATTGTGCTCAATGTAAACTCAACCAGGGTTGTTTCAACCTTTATCTTCTCCTCAAGCTACGTGGGAGTGCATCAGCATGGATCTTTATAGTTGGCTTACCTAAAATCAGGGGGAAGGACTCTATTCTGCTGGCAGTTCGCAGATTTAGCAAGTATGGCCATTAACCCATCGTATTAAACTTCTACAGTAGCACAATTGTACCTAGATAATGTGCACAATTTGGATGAGGGCTACTAATGAAATAATTAGTAACTGAGCTCCTAAATTCCTCAGAAATTTCTGGAAATAATTTCTCAAATTATTAGGGGTCTAACAGAGATTAACTTCTGCATATCACCCATAAATAGATGGGGAAATCGAAGTTCTCAATTCAGTTTGGAGAATTAGTTGAGGGCATGGCTTGGGAAAAGCCTAAAAAATAGCATAGATGGCTTTCATAGGTTGAATGGTGGTGCTACACCACTCTTCATACTGCAGCCAGAGTTACTCCCTTTGAGATCTTGTAAGGCCAGAAGCCTCCTGTTCATGTTCCTTATTTGGCAGGTGCAACATGGAGGCAGTACGCAGGACATTCAAGGCTGGAGTAGAGGTGCTGAACATTATGAAGCATCATTTACGCAGGGCAGCAAACTGAATGAAGAAGCAGGAAGATGAATGAAAGCATGGGAGGGAATATAAGGTGAGAGATTGAGAGTTTTCTAAGTTAACTAGTGTAAAAATTTAGAGAATATTTATGTATTAAAGAAAATCGATACCTGTAATGCACCCAGTGTTCTTGTGTGATTACAGTAAAAAGACTTTGCTGTCAATTTTTATTTCGGTTATATTGTATTGCATGGCATAATAATAATGTCTGGTTCAAACCAAAAGCTCACGTTAAATAATGAAGTCTCAAGTATCTAACCATATGAGGGGGGATTAGCAATTATTGCATCTGCTTTAAAGGGAATTTTAGAATCAGGGTCAGGATCCTTGCATGCAGGAAGCAGAGAGTAAACAATATCCTTTACTTGTTTTCTTTGAACGGGTATTTCTGAAGGTCCTGATGGCAAGAAGCCTTTATGCTTGACCATATCTGCAGAGAAAATTAGGAAACATATCATCTCTCTATACACACATTCATACTTAAAATTTGTCCTTCATAATATAAAAATTCTCCTCCTAAATCATATATAAACTATAAAGCTCAGTTGGAAAGCTGTCAATAATTCCTTTTCATAACGCAATCATATTCTTGAATTGCTGTTGGTTCACCCATTCACCTTCTGTTGAAGCATATTAATATATTTGAACATCTCTAGATTTAATATTGACTCACTTTGAGGATAAAGTGGCATATTCTTCATCTATATTTTTTTAAGATTTATGCCATAAGGGGAATCTACTTGTTAAAGAGGGGGCGATGTGCTCAAACTAAGTCCAGAATGACTCTATAGAGAGAAAACTATTCCTGTTATCTACAATTCTAGTCGGACTAACATGCAAACACCATAGAAGATCATTCTAGTTCAAGCTATTACCTGATACAGTTGCACGTTGAGTATAGAATCATTGAAACAAATAATCTAGCAACATGGTATTTAAATAAGCTATTAAACACTTACAACCCGCAAGAATTTTGGGATCTCCGCCTAAAGGAAAATACTCCAGGCCAGCATTCAATACAAAATCTTTGAAATTTTTATGTGTAGCTAGCCTAACCCTATGGCCATATTCCTGAAAAAAAAAAAAGAAAAAAATACCTTTGGCAATGATCAATTTATATTGCATAAAATTAAAATTAAACTATGAAGCTGTCAAGGCATCAAGGACTAGAGAACAACATCAGGAACATAACAAGAGCAGCTAACAGTTTCATAACTAGTGAGAAGAAATGACTGGATGTTTAGGACCAACTATATAATAAGTTCTTTATAAGCAAGAGTCACAGTCTTGTGTTTAAGTCAATCATATGTAAATATGCTTTTATACCATATTAGCGTTTATTAAAGCCTTACATTCCTTGACAGTTTTCTTTCCCTTGCAGACTGAGAAAAAAAATGAAACAGGATTTTCGTATTAAATCACTTAAGAAAAGAAAACAGACGTTCTGATGTTGTGAGGGTTGGAAGCGGTGAGGGGAGTGCGTGATAAATTAATCTATAGCAAAATCGCACCTGCATTGAAAGTTAGTCCAAATAAAACGTTCACTTAATGAACAATGGCAACTCTTTTATCAATTGCACAAAAAATATGGCAAGAAAGACGGTATAAAAGAAAAATAGGTTTTATTATGTATGCTTAACGTCAAA
Organism: Acacia concinna; assembly: GCA_037177275.1. Classification (NCBI taxonomy): domain Eukaryota; kingdom Viridiplantae; phylum Streptophyta; class Magnoliopsida; order Fabales; family Fabaceae; genus Acacia; species Acacia concinna. The sequence goes on from JBAGKO010000015.1 coordinate 301,231, forward strand.
TTTCTGCGTTCAAAATGTGACAGATGCAAAACACACGCAGAGAATTACAATGTCATGCAAGGATTCACGTTACAGGGAGTTTTAATGCAGTGGCTCCAATATGAGACCAGACAACACTGGTAATAAGTCTCGAGAGTGTCTCGTTTCTAACAGTAGTTCCTGTTATTCAACTTCGCTGGTAACAGTTAATGCACTTCAAAATCCCAATTGTACGTCTTTCCTCAAGCATGACAAAAAAGCGATTATATTTAACACATGTAATTTACTCAAATGATCATCACTTGAAAACTGCAATTCAAAAAATAGTAATGCCAAAAAAACCTGTAAACGCTTCCCAATGGCAACAAATGGCTGAACATCTCCCTGTGTCCCAACAATAAGCATTACAATCTGAAGTGGTGGAATATTTTGAACATCGGTTGCCTCACCAGATTCTTCATTATGCATAACTGTAGTTCCGAAGTCAAGACACTGCGGCTCAATGTCTACTGGAACTTGAACTGCAACAGTACCATCATCCTTAACCATAGCAATTTGCTTTAGCCACTTCACCTGCAATGTTGTAACAAGTTCTTGAGGATACTAAAAAATAAAGGAAACAGACGGCTTAAGTGATGTACAGAGATAAATTAATAATCAAATTTAGCAGATCCAAGGCATTTAAAATGAAGGTCATCAAGTGCAGTAACTTATATTATATGGAAAATTAAACTGAGGCCCCGAATAAGAAAATATACGTCAAAGAGGTTCCGAGATATAAATTAATTACTGTCAGGTCCTAAAGTTGTTAATGGCACCCCCCACCCATAGAGGCCATTAATAACTTCAGAGTTATTAATGGGGATTTGACAGCAATAAATTTATTATTTTAGAGACTTGACAGTAGTATTTTCTTATCTTGGGACCTCTTTGACGTATATTCCCTTGTTTGGGACCTCAGTGTAATTTTCCCTATATTATTATATTGCTATAACAAAGAAATAGATTAATCGCAGTGTTTTCATGAAATTGCAAATACAATTCTGAGGTAGTCCAAATCCGGTGAAAAGTAGCCACTACATATTTAATACAGTAAGTTCAGTCCAATATCACCTATTATTTCTTGATTTTATTGTAAAGAAAAGAAGAGAAAATAGCTCAAAGACAGTGATGTGGCAAACCTTTTTCCTCAGAGGAACTTTTTCATCAAAGAATTTGGCGGTCATGGCATAAAATCTATGATTGTGTTTGACTTTTCCAGCAGTACTGCCTTGACTCTGACCCACTTCTCGTTGTTCAGTAGCAATTATTTCCCGTGGCATATTGGTAGATGATTTCCTGTCTATATGAAACGTAAATTTTACATACTGAGGTCTTTTTTATTTCAAAAGAAAATAATAGGTTAAGAAAGAAGGCATATAGATGAAGACGGATAAGATATCCTCTGCGATGCAGACAAAAAGGGCACAGTACGAATACACAAAAATAAACAAGCTTTTTGGCAAAACAGAGTTCTCCAATCCCTGTGAACATCTATCTGGGAGATCTCCTTGCAAGAGTCACAGGTCTGGCTTCAGAGAAAAGGCGTAAAAACAAGTCTATTCCAAAGTAGCCGTAAGAGCATAGGAAAATCCAAAAAATATGATCTCTCCGATCCAACTGACACCAAAGAACTGCATAAATTGCAGAACATTACCTCCTTACTTCTCCCAAAACCTCTAACAACTACAACAATAATAGTAATAATAATAATTTGTAACAAACATAGGTGGTTGTCAAACACAGTAAAACGAATGGATCGCTACTTAAGAGCTAGAAAGACGGGCAACACACAAATTAGGATAAAAAGCGTTGTCTAGTATACAAACTTATAGCGTATCACTAGAGAGTATGAATAGTACAATTGCGTGCTCCTGTTGATTTGCACTGGAAGCGCATGACCTTGAAGGGACCTCCAAATATATGAAAGAAGCTTAAAGAATATGATATTCCATCAAACCATATACTGTGCAACACATTGGAAAAGAGATTACAGTAGTAGACAGTAATAGAATAAAGAATCAAGAGAAACACAGTGAGAACAAAATGACGAAGTCAGGCAAGCAGGAAAGCGATCGTAACACAAAAGTGTCTGTGACTGTGATGGCCGAGAGAGAGAATGTGATGCATAAAAATTTTAACCCTAACAAAGTTTATGTATAATTTTGGGACACAGGGAATTGAGCTTCAGAAGAGAAAGAAATCAATATTCCTTTGGAAGGGGTAGAGAGCCGAGTCATAGGGCATGAGCATTACAATATTGATATAGAGTGGCTGAGAAAGTGAGGGCTCTGAAGTATTGACATCATTTTTTTAGTAAAAAGAAACAAGATACCGGAAGTAGTGGCATTAAGGCTCTTGGTGATGCTGTCGGCGTCCAAAGATATTGAAATGTCACTGGAAGAATCGGAAGAGGGAGGTAGGGGAGAATTCGCCATCGATTGAACAGAGAAAGACTTATTCCGCTAGAAATGACAAAAAATGAATGAGGAGCGTAGGGTGAAGGAGGTGGGTAAGGTATATGCCCTTTCATTGCTGCTTCTTTCCTTTCCCGAAAAGATTAAGAAGATGAAGGAAAGAAAAGCGTGAGAGAGAGTGCAGTTATCGGAGATGCACGTGGACGTGGAGGAATGACCTTTCCTCCAGGGAGGCGTCTTCTTCTTCATCAATCTAAAAAGTTTCCTTTAACTCCCTGGTCGGCGGTGGATTTTTTTTTTTTTTTGCTTTTACCGGCTTTTTTCTTTTTGGTCAAAGCCCTTTCCCGCTTCAAATCAAAACATTTTAATATATTCTCGACACCGGAACAATATACAAGCAAACAAATTTGTAAAGAAGTATTATAGGAGTTTTCTTGTTTAAAGACATTCTTGTTATTAAATTTAATTGTCAAATTGTTTATTTACCCACATTTATTGATAAGTTTATATTTTTTTTATTTTGATAAAGGTATTTAATTTGACGAATTCATTTTATATGACTGTTTTGATAAATTCATGTATTTATTTTAACAATATAATCTATTTATTTTCCAATTGTATTGAATTTAACGATTTCATTTTCTTTTTATTTTGACATAGCTGTTTTGGCAAGTTTATGTATTTATTTTAACAATATGATTTTTCTATTTTAACAATGCGATCTATTAATTTTTAATGAAAAGGAATATAGAGATAATTTGATAATAATACCTAACATCAGTAAAATTCCTTGGAACCTCTAATAGGGAAAATTCCTTTAAAACTTTTTTTTGTAAATTTGTTGAGTCATTAGAACTTGAACGCCACTTTTCCAATTATCAATATGGATATCTAGTAGAAGAAAGCAATTAAGGAGCATGACAGATTATTCTTGGCGATAAAGAACAGGGCCTAGAATATAATTTATTTCCAAAATTTTAATAAATGGATCATAAATGAATCATTAGAACATCAATATATCCCTTCCCCTCCTTAGCTCTCCAACACCATTAGGTCAAATATCCAATAGTCCAAAATTACATTTTATAAATCTAGATCATTGGATATTTGATCAAATGGCGTTGGAGAGTCGAGGAGGGCCAAGTACAAAAAGAAAAGCTAAGGTTAATCAAATATTGGTTCACAAATTGCTTTTATAGTTATCAAAACAATAGAATAATGAATTCCCCATCCCAGTAGCAGAGGAGTCAAATTGGGATTGGGTCCTGAATTTGAACACCCCTAATGGTTATGAGATTTCAAACACGCATAAAAAATCCTCTGACCCCTATATATTTTTACCATTACTTCTCCCAACATGTCTTATACCAAAAGAATTACATTCTTCCCTCCAAACACTGCTCTGTAACATTTAAGGGTGTTCAATTATATCATGTCTTAATCATCCTATCCTAATCTTAGTCATTTTGGGACGGTATTAACAATTTGGGACGGGACAAAAGCTAAATGGGACAAAATTACTATCGAGATGACGGGAGACATGCTTTGTCCCATCTCAACCTTTTGTCCCTTTCCAAAATCATTTTCTTATTATTTTAATTAACATATCTAATAGGCTCCCTTTGGATGTCATTTAATTTAAGTGACTTATTTTTTTTATGTGATTATCAGAAGTAGCTTTAAAAAAAATAAGTGACTTATTAGAAGTTGTTATATATGGATGTGACTTTGCAGAAGTGACTTTTTTTTTTAATGCAATATGTTTGGATAATAAGTAAAAAAGTGACTTATGATGAAATTTAAATTTTTTTTGTTTAAAAATAAGTAAGAGATGTGTAACATCCCAAATTTTTATTCACCAAATTCCCTAAGTATATGACAAGACAAGGGGAATAAAAGAATTTCTGGAATGAAACTGACGGCAGTCTTATTGTACGTCAGTTTATCTTAAGCAAATGATATCCAAAAATCATGAAACTTTTTAGTCTAAAACTAGACATGTCAATATTTAATTTGATATGTCATTTGCATGATTTGGATGTATATGTTAAGATATATGAATTTTTTAAGTTTGCCCAATGAAATTCTCCAGTTTCTGAAACAGTGTTCAAAAATGAAATTATTGGGAATTTTCTGAATCCAATTAAAATAAAGAAGTATTTTTCTCTAAAATTAGACTTAATAAGGGACATTTAAGCTTTGAAATCACTTCAATTGAATATTTGTACAATTAGATATAAATTTTCAAAGTTGGGTGAAAATTCTGTCCAAAAGTCCGAATTTCATAAATATTATGGTATGGTTGTAATTTGTGGCCCAACCAAGGATAAAAATGGAAATAATGTACAAGAAAAATTGGAGAGCACCCATGAATTGTTTGAAGACTAATAACAGCCAATTTGAAATTTTCTGAGACAATTAATATACCAACTCTTTAAAAAAATTCAACTAAATAATCATTTTTCCCCTTCTCTTTCTTCCTTAAAGCTTAAAAGCTCTTGCAATTAGCTTCTCTTTTTTGAAGATGCTTATTGAGCTTCAGCGTCAAACTTTTATGTACATCCAAACACTTGGCTTCTTATAAATAGCTTTGCTTTTAAAAGTGATGCTGAATAAGCTAATTAAGCTGCCATCCAAACAGGGCCAATATACTAATATTTGTATTTTTTTTACCAGAAAATCTAATATTTTTATTAAACATATAACTAATATGTTTTTAGATGGATATTATTTATATGGAATGATGTTATCATATAATTTTTTTTAGATATATATTATCATACAACAAGTTTATTTTTAACGTAAAAACTTTATTTTTAAATATAACCCTAAAAATATATTAGTTATATAAAAGATATTTTCATATAATATTTTTAGCAAAAAAATGTCCTAAAAAAATCATAAATGGGATGTCTTGCTACCTTATCGATGTCATCCCGATCCTAATGGGAGCGGGACAAGATATGAGACAGCTTTATTGTACTGATCATTTTACGAGATGGGACACAGAATCTATCACGTTCCGTCCTATCTCATAAACACCCTTATTTACATTTATGTTTTACTTCTCTGTTTTGTTTTGTTCATTTAGTCCCCTGTTATAAAAAATTGTAGCTAGTTTTGTGAACAACATTGATGAATGCATTGAAAATAGATTAGCAGAACATACATGAAACATAATTTTTCACAATAATGCAAGCCACATTATGAAAATAAACTCTAAGAAAAACACTCAATTTTTACCAAATTTGTCACGGGACAATTTTTGTTGAAAATTCTTCAAAATTTCTAACGGAATTTGAGACAGAATATTTTTCGTGGCAAAATTTGTGACAGAATTTACTACAAAAAATTAAATACAATCACAAATTCTATAGAAAAGTTTTTTACTTATGGAATTAACCATGGACCTTTTTCTGTAGCAATTTCTGCCAGACAACTTAAAAATTTATTGATTGTCAAAATAAAATATTTTAAGAAATAAAAATTATTATATTGATTATTAATTAAAAAATAATTATTTATTAATATTATATTTAAAATTTTATATTGAATATAATATTTTTAATATTAAATTATTATTTATTAAGAAATATTAATTAAAATATTTGAATTCCAAAAAATTTAATTAAAAATATATTTATAAGAAGGTTTATTAATAATTTAAATTTTAAAATTTTAAATTAATTTATATTAAAATGAATAACATTATATAGGTGTATATATTTAATAATATATATATATAAAACAAATACTTATAGGTAATTAATTAAATATGATAATATTATGTATATATAATATAATGTAATAATATTATGGATCATCATTTCGGCACAACTAGCAAAGTTAATTGGCTTTTTTAACCAAATAGAATTAATAAATTAATTAATTAACAAAATGCAATTCAAAAAAAAGTATTTAGGCAGATGCTACACTTGAAATCGCATATTACAGAAACAATTTATCAAAATCGCTGAGTAAAACCACAACTTGCATAGGTGTTATGAAATTACAAAAGTCGTTCACCAAGTGAACGACTTGCAGCGTGAATGCACTGTGCATTCACGCTGCCAAGTTTTAATTTTTTTTATTATTTAACCTCTACATTAAAAATGTATCTACTGCTTTTTCACTTTTTGGTATTAAAACAATTGATGTGTTTATTATTATATAATTGATGTGTTTCTTAAAAGCATCCTTGCCTTTAAAATCTTTTATAGCAGAGGCTTCGTTCCTTTTACGTCTTAGTTCTCTAAACTATTGGTTTGTATGTTTAGTTGGCTGTGAAACATGAAACTTATTATTCTTTTGCTGATTTCTATCAGATACTTTTTATTGAAACAAAAATACTAATGATGGAGAACTTTATAAAAATGCATCTTTCGGTCCTTTATATTAGACATATTTATCTAATTTTATTAGATCAAAGAACTTAATTGAGTTAGTTAATATGAAATGTATTTTTTAAAATACGTTGGTCATATTTCTTAATTTCCCCTCTTTATTGATTATTGTTGAGAGATCGTCAACAATGGTACATTAAGAAAAAAAATTGATAAATATAAAAACTATATCTTACACTTAAGATCAAGATTAACTCATTAAATATGTCTTATATTAAAGATGGGGAATAAATAATGACTATACAAGTAGGTGAGAACACATATAATGATATTACTTTATTGATACATAATATGCCAACCTATAAATGAGACCACAGGGAGAATTTTGAGCTGAAATAAGAATAACTGATTTTTAGGTGCACTAGCATCTTTAGAGTATCTTTTGTGCTAGTGAAGAAGAACAAGAAGCATTATCCATATAAACTTATATACATTGGGAACATTGACAATTTAACAGATATAACAAGCAAAAGAGGGAAAGTAGGGAAAAAAGAACATCAATGATCAGTAAATTTAGAATTAGGGAATGGTGGTGGAAAAATTCATGTTTGAATATGCGTGTTTGTAATATTAGTTAATTACTTTATACAAATATAATGAAAAAGAATTTTAAAATCCAACAACAAAATTTAATCTATTTCAACCCAACTGAGCCTCATTATTAATGTTTAGTTAAACCCTAAAAAATCTGTTAAAAAAACATAAAATGATAGTCAATAATCGCATGTGTAAGAATATTATATGAAAAATGTGATAATAAATTTTTAAGAATTAACGAATTATTTTTTTAATAAAATATAAAATAAGTAATAAATAAATATCATCTAATTATTATGAGTAAGTAAGAACAAAAAAACGAAAATACAACAAAAGAACCCTAAAACTCATGACCGCCCGTGCCACACCGAGTTCTTCTCTGTTGTCGTCGTGGCCGTTGTGGGCGTTGTGGCTGCTGTTGTTGTTGTCCTGCATCAACTTGGTCAGATTGAATCGGTTCAGTTGTTGGTATTGTTGATGATGATGCGTTTGTCTCAAAAAGCCACGGCGATGCATTTAGACTAATTGATTGTCTCGGTGTGACAAATGATGGATCTGATGGGCCACCACGGTCAAAAGTTGACGGAGTGTTGTATGCATTGGAGAAAAATGTGTAGTCATCAAGAGAAGATGAGAACGGCTGCGGTTGTTGTGGATGAGGTGGGGCAGAAGGGGGTTGGATATGGGAAGACGATGGAGGTGACACGTAATAAGGTTGCGTGGGATCTGGACCTGCTGGTGGGGTTGTGGCATATGCAGCCACAACCGGAGCCTGGGTGGACAAGTATCCGCGACGCCGCCTGCTTGGCCTTTCTTGAGCAATGTGTGGTCGAGGCAGGTCGCTTGCTGAAGGAGCAGGTTCAGGAGTAATGTTAAACCGGTCCTCTCTAAGCGAAAGCAAGATGTT
>JBAGKO010000015.1:313905-332986 GCA_037177275.1 Acacia concinna
CCCATGCCAAATTATCCAATTTGGCTGCACCTACTTCTTGCCTACTTCTTGCCCAAATTGTTGACTAAATTTGGTGTAGTTGGTGGTGTGGTTAGTGGTGTAGTTGGTGGTGTAACTTTGACACATATATAAAGTAGACTATCAGGTAAGCCGCTCTATGGCGCATCCAATATAATACTGTTGATGCTCACAATCAGAATGGCGTTGCTCTTCAGGAAACCATAGTACAGCATCGGCATTGCGCTCAGCAGTGCCACCACGCACATATGGCATGCATTCGTACCCTTTCGACCTTTTAATTTGTTCTTCCATATTCTGTACAACGTTGCCCTCCCACCCACACCCACCCTTCGTTAGCATTTATATTATCTTGCTCATCTTTTTATTATAGCCAAGTTCTACTAATAATCACGACTTTACTTACAGGGGCGCTAAGAACACCATGAACGACACAATGTTACCTACACGTACACAATACAGCAGAGAAAAGAGAGAATAAAGAAGCACCATCAGGGAAGATTAATTTTATTTATATATATTGTTGTGTGCGCTAATGACTAAGTAGTGTGTGTGTGTATAATACCTAAAACACCAAAGATGAAAACCAACTCGTGCTCAGACAGGGAAAGCATTTTTGCCGGGCTCGGGTAATTACGTAAGTTGCTGATCGAGTGTGGCGGGAAGACGAGATGTGCGTAGGTGGTTGGACTGAGAGGTTGTCCCCTACACCATATATATATGTATATATATATCTGTAGATGGGGCCTGTATGTCAAGGGTTAGGCAACAGGGTCAAGATTAAAATGGTGATCGATTTTGAGTGCTTAATTTTGTAATGGCCTGCACGCGCTTTAATTTGTTGTTTAAATTATATATGGTTGAAGTCTGCCCCAACTTCCAAAATTCATATATACTGCACGTATTAATTGTTTTATTATGATTTGATAATGGGCCGGCCACTAATTTGAGGGAGGGTGAAATGACAAAGGCGAACAAGACGAGATTGTGCGGTTTGCTTTGTATAGTGTGCATGCGATTGCGTACGTGTCACGCCAGTTTCATGCAAAGAACTGAACTTATCTTATCGACATGTACGTACAGATGGTAGTGTTGTGGGGTTACGTGGCTGCAGGCAGAGCACCTGTTGTTGAAAAATATCAGAGGAGCTGAGGGAGTAGAGTAGTACAGTGAAGGAGGGAATATAATGAATCAATTTGATAGGGTCACGCAATTAAGACTGGGAACCACAGAATGTTGACAGATTCTAATGGAAAGAGGGATAAGAAGATAGGGGAATTAGCAGTTGAGCGGCGTGGCAGCTTATCATATTCGTTCCTTTTATTTTGGGACTTTCCTTTCGCCCCATATACCTTCTTTCATGTTCCAACATTCCTATGTTGTGTTTTTTTTTTTTTTTTTTGCATTTTGAATCCCTTCTTAATTACCCTCCCTAAAAATTTCACTACCCTGCCTCCCATATTGAAGAGGGGGACGGAATTGCTTTATCTTCTTTTCATTATGGATATTTTGATAAAGGTGTACCATAATTTATTTACAATAAGGCTTACAGGACTCTATAATAATTTAATTTTGGAAATTTTGTGGAGACTCTAATAAAAACAAAGAGATAAGGTAATATCCACTGCTTTGATGTTATTTTATAATTGTATGTCACCCTCATATTATTTTTCTGGCACATTCATTACCTTATGATGTTATTTCTTAGTTACGTATAAAACCTTAATTAATCTTATTTATCCTTTATATGCTGAAGCCATTATACATAATACTCCCTCTTTCTTTATATATAAGATACTTTTAACCAACTCGCGGAATTTTAGAAAAACAGTTAAAATTAGTTACAAGTAATAAATATGTAGAAAATATAATTATTTTTTAAAAGTACCCCTGTTTATGAATGTGAGAGAAAAAGAACAATGATGGAAAAAATGAAGAAAAAGAATGTATGGGTAATAAATTATATGAAAAAATGAGAATAAAATAGAAAAAAATGTATTTATTATAAAGAAATGGACAAACCCATCCAAATTAGAGTATCTTATATATAAGGATAGAGGGAGTATTAAAATGATAGAAGGACTAGAAAACTTAATATCAAGATTCTAGTGCTTGTTTGGATGGCTTTCAAAAAAATTGATTTAGGGATAAAAGCTGGTTTGGGGGAATCATTTGTCAAACGCCATTTTAAATGTCAAAAGCCGAGTGTCTAAACCAGCTTTTTTCAATAAGCTGGGAGTTGTAGCTTTTCAGAAGTTTTAACCTTCTCTTTCCTCTTTTCTCCTCTTCCATTTTCTCTTTCTTCTTCCTTCCGCCACTGCGTCTCTTACTTGCCATTTCTCTCATATCTACTTTTCTTTCTTCCAACCGATCGGAGAAGGCGATGATAGCTGCCGGTGGTTCGCGGCAATTGGAGAAGGAGGCACCGCTGAGATCGCCAGAGACCGTAGCACGTTCAATGGCCTAAGAATATTTGGGGCTATGGATGCCTGTGAAGATGACAAGTTCATTCATCGTCTTCATCTTCACCCACTTTTTCCGGCGAAGAAGAGGCAAAGGTGGAGGGAGCAAAGGATTCAGTTTGGGCGCCGACAGATGCAGAGAGGAAGGGAAAGATTAATGGAGGAAATACATTGTAATGTTAGATGGCAGCTTTAGCATTGCTCTGCTTGTATTTGCAACCTTTATGAGATGTGGATTTGAAGGGATTCTAGTCCCATGGAAGTCGATTCCGCGAGAATGTGTGGAGTATGTGAAGGACTACATGATGGGTAAGGGCTATGTTATTGATCTGGAAATGGTGTCAAAGGAAGCAGGGGATTATGCAATGAGTGTAGAATTGAATGGTGATGGGGAAGGATGTTTGGATATTTGACATTGACGAGACTCTGCTCTCAAATCTTCCTTATGGGATTATGCTTCACATGGGTATGGGTAACAAGAGTAGTCATGTTTTATTTCTATTCATGTATATTATGTACAATTAATTAATTGTAATTGTTGTTTTTGACCTTAAAATAATTTTGTTTGTTGTCTTGTTGTACATTATTTTATTGTTAGATGATATATTAGATATAACTTTTATTCCTTAAAAAAAAAATTAGTCGACAATTATTACACTAAATTACATTTTTTGCAGCAAAATATGTTACACTACCATATTTTTCGTTGTATCCAAACAGGCACTACCATTTTTTTAATAAATATATATATTGGCTTATTTTTCTATCATATTGTAATATAGACTAATGTTGCATTTAATCCAATTTATACACATCTTGTAATTTATTATAAAATTTTAATGTTAAAATAATTTATATCTTATCACAACCCTTACATATAATTATTATAAAAGCCAATGCCCTTTTTTGTCATTTTAATGTAAAAAAAAAGGTCATTATGGTAACATGTATCCAAACTTTCTCATTTTTTTAAAACTAACTTTTTCACAAAAACTATTCTCAAAAGTCATTCTGTATTAAAAGTCATTTTCAAAAGTTATATTCAAATGGCTCTAGATACACCATAAATAAAATCAGGGTTTTTGAGGCAAATGCAAATATTGTTGTTATTTTGCCAAATGCAGTACCAGTAGTATATTGAAGATGAAAGGGGAAGGGTCATATGATTGGACTGACAAAGCAAAACATGAAAGCACTAAAGCAGTAAAGAATGCGAAAATTGGAGACGTCACAGCACAGGCAGGGCAAAGCACCGATGCAACGCTTCTACGTACTCTATCCCTGCGGTTTTTTTCCTTCAACACTTCCCATTGGATCTGCTGCTCTTCATCAAACCGTTATCCGTACAAGTCTCATCCGAAGGGTATAATTCCGGTTCGTAGGGTTGGTTTTCATGACAATAGTTACATATTTTAAAGGACTATGACGGGTTATTGGTAGTTACAATATATAAATATATATATATATATATATATTTCAACCGATTTATCTGTTCTTCATGGCTAGGGAAGACCCCTTTTACATCTTTTAATCGGTGCCTGTGGTAGACTGGACCAAAAAAAGAAAAACAAATTACTTAAAAAAAAAATCCAAACAACACAAATGATCACATTCATTTGTATCAAATATTACTGCATGTAATAATTTTACAGTTTTCTAAAATTTTTATTTAAAAGTCCATTTGCTCATAATAACTCTACATAATTTATGCAGATCTCATATATGACATGAAGTTTGATAATAAATTACACTCCCTCGTATTCTAATAGCCTGTTTGAAATTCCGATAAGTAGTAAAAAATGGACGTTTTTGGATTAAATCGAACGTTAGGATCAGGCGCACGTTTTTGTATGTTTGGAAAATCAATTGGGTATGCTGAACTTTTTGTAAAAATGGACTTATTTGCACCCATTATTTGCACACACAAAAAACTCTTGCTTATTCCTCTCATATATGCTAACGATCACATGCAACAATAATTAATAATTCTTCAACACTAAGTTACTATAGACCTGTTTAGATGAAGGTTGAAAACTATGGTTTGGTGGGATTTAAGGTTAGAAACCATGGTTTGACCCAAGATTGTCAAACACCCCAAAAAATTTTGAAACCATGATTTTCTAAAAAGTGAGGTTGCAAACCATGGTTTTCAGAAGCAGATTTTTGTTGCTTTCCAATTATGAAATTTAGGTTTGCGCAAGCAGAAAACAAAACTTCTCTCGCATATTTATCTCAAAATCCGTAAAAGCAATTCTTACCAAAACACTCCCAAACTTAGACTTTCACAAAAGTTATTTTGAAAAATATATTCTTGAAAGGCTATTATGCTCCAAAAGCTATTATGCAAAAGTCAATCCAAACGCCCCCTATATATTTAACATGTGATAAGACTTTCTCGATCTTAATTATAAGATTTAATTAATTTTTTTAGAGAGATTAAGGAAGTAAAAATAGTCAACTAAGTCTTATAATTAAAATTGGAGGTATTATAAATATCGCAATATATTTACATGTAATAAGACTCCCTTCAGTCTTAATTTTAAGACCCATTTGATTTTTTTAGAGATATCAATGGAGCAAAAAAAGTCAACTAGGTCTTAAAATTAATTTTTCTTTTTTCTAGTATAATTTTTAAATTTACAATATATATATATATATATATATAAAATAGGGAGAATGCCATTTAAATACCTTTTGAATTTCAAAATTTCAAATAAGTGATTTTCTATAAAATTGAATTGTGAATCTTATTACTAATATGGGTAATCCCATTACTTTTATAGATAACATGATTGATTTGAGATTTTGAAACTCAAAATATATTTAAATGGGATTCTCCCTATATAGTATTCACTAATATTTATATCCCTTTCAGTCATTTACCACAATAAGTTACTTTTTAATATATCAACCAAACACATTTTACTTTTGTATAAGTCACTTATGATACCGTTAATCCAAACATAAATCACATTATACAATCTGACTTATATCTGATCTGACTTATCTATAAGTCCAATTATAAATAAGTCACTTATCATATCGTTATTCCAAACACAGCCTAAATATAAAATTCAGTTAACTTATTTTTAGAAATCAAATAAACTAAATAAATAACTTAATTATAGTATATATTGTATATAATTGGATTATATATTAATTTCTAAATTACACAAATTAGATTGAAGAAAAAAATATAAATACTCTAAAGTAATTTATTTAGATTCTTTAATCTTTCCAAAAAAGTAAATTGTATTGGAGATGGTATAATATAATTAAGGACTCATGAATAATGTTGCTTAAGTGTAAAAATATGAAGGCATACAAGTTAAGTGCATCTCAAGCATAACTTGCACATGCATTGCCCACAAACTCCTCTTTGTAGTTTGCAATTTAGGCTATAAAAGATTTATTTAGCTGAGCATCAGGCTGCATTTTGTAGCCCAGTGATTCTTCGAACAGGGCAGCGGGCATGGAACATGCCTTGTCTAGCCCTACCTATAAACACCCCTAATACAAGTTTTTTTGTAGATTTTTATTTTTGGTTAAAATTTAATGGAAACAATGTTCCTTGCTAATGAATTTTGATCAGGATGGGATGCTAAGCTCGTTATAACTTCCAAAATTAAATTTTGATAGTCTAAATCAACTTTCATTCTTATATTTTTTTAATAACCTTTTTTGCCAAAAATTTCAACTATCAACTCTCACTTTTTTAAAAGAAATTAATTTTAGATATTTTAAATCGGAATAATCTAAATTAGACTTATTAACAGTCCAAACCTTTCCACACAAGTTGCAGGGAAGGGTGATAGTAGTAACTCGCAAACAACAAACAATTAGGCTAATATGTTCAATTGCCATAACTAGGCTGATAGCAGTGGCCAATTATTTGACAAGAAAACCAACCAAGTACCATGGCTTATTTTTCACTATGAAACACTCCCTTGTGTCCTATTTATAAAAACAACTTACTTATTATTTTAAGAGATTAAGAAATATAAATAAATTACTTAATTAATTATAGAGTATGTTGTTGTTACATTATATATCAGTTTAGATAAATATAAATATTTTAAAATAATTTAATTAACTTCTTTAATCCTTATAGAAAAAATCAACTCAATCTTGTACTTAGTATCAAGTCCTTCCCATAGAAGAACTCACAATAAGCGGAGGATTAGTCCTTGACCTACCGGGCTGGAGATACCTTGCGAACGCAAAAAAAAGTATCAAGTCTCTTAAGGGGATGTTTGATATGAGGGGAGGGGAGAAAAAGGGAGGGAAAATAAAAATTTTAAAAGTTGAATTTTAAAAATTTGAAATGGGATTATAAAATTTTAGTAAAGAAAAAATGTAACATAAAAACATATGAAAAAGTAATTTAAAACTTTTAACTCCACTTCTTTATTTTCTTTTACCCTTTCCCTCCCCCTCTCTCTAAATCCCTCATCACAAACAAGCTTTAAAACAAGAGGAAATGATAAAGTGTGCACAAATTTTGACACCTAAGTGAAGGGAGAAAGGAATTTCTCCACTCTCCATTGATTTGCCTCTCTATTTCCTCTTCATTGAGTGTGTCTATCACAAGGTTGTAAAACCCAGATCAGTCCATACAGTTGGATCAGTTGCACTGTTGACTAGTCATAAAAATGGGCCGAATTAGTACGTAAAGCCTTTTTTTATTGGGAACCATTTTGAGTTATCTTTAAAACACTTTTGACTTGGAATCCGTTGTTGGCCCGAAACCTAAAGCCAGTTTTCAAAAACCGTCCTAGTCAATAAAACTATGAAAAAACCCAAGTTAAATTCAAAAATAAAAAATCCTACAATTTTTTTCACTAAATGTCAATTGCGAACATTTTAATAAAAAGGTGTTTCTTGAGCCCTAAACCTTCAAACAAAGTTTATCATAACTCTGCCTATTATACAATCAATATCACGAGCTCCACTCCTGGCCATCTACAATAAACTAAACAATTGACCAAGTCAACCCAAAGGAGAGATTTCTGTAGCTCCAAAGGGGCAAAGGCGAACAAAAATCTGAGTTAAGGGAAGGAAATGAAAGATCCTCCCGAGTCTAGCAAGTAAGAAATCAATACAAAAGGAAGTAGCAGTCTACTGACATGAGCCTGGATTCTAGTATTCTTGATAACATTCCATTATGTTGTATTCAGCAGTTAGACATACATAGACAAGGCAATATGCCTCGAACCCCCCAGGGGGAGGAACAATCTGGATGTATAACTCAAGTTCGTAGCTTGCCAATGTTAACCAGAAAAAAAACACGTAGCAGAGATATTACAAGAAATGCAATCTTATTTTCAGGTGTTGTTGGGACAAGAACTTCATTTTAAATTCATTTTCTTGGGAGGAAGTCCTGGTAGGGTAATGACAAGCATTGCCCGACCAACCTTTTTCATGCATCAAGAATTCAAAGTGTAGTCTAAGACCATGTGATCAGGAAATGCGGGCAAGCTAATGTTGATAAGAAAATTTGCGACAAGTGGCAAGAAATATGATAGATTTCACAGGTGCCCACTATTGCTATAGCATTTCAATATCTATAGCAACATAATGAGGAAAACAGCTTTGCTCTCTCAGGGACTGTTTGGATCAATGCAAATCAGAAAATGGAAATGGAAAACCCATAAGGCGGCCAACGTTGCGTTCACGTTTTCGGTCAGAAAATATATTTTCCTGTGCCCACTGATTTTACCTTATATGATAGAAAATAGGTTCCCACCAATAACCTAAAGAAAATGAGATTTTCTATGGAAAATCATGTGAAAGTACTGACTTGCCCCAACAGTGGGGACCACAGTCTAATGACATTTAAATAGTACTCCCTAATGTCCTAAATATGAAATCTAGTTAAAAATTAATTTAGTTCTAAATATAAAACCCATATCCACTTTCTCTCTCATAGATAACCACTTTTTTCCAAACTATCTCGATCAATACTCACATAACTATAATTAGACACCACATTGATTCCTGAGTTTGTAATTTGCCTTAATCATAACTTCCCTCAACTAATATTCTTAATCTCTCCAAAAAAGTTGGATAGGGGCCTCAGCTACCCCCTCTTTGCTGCCCTGTTGATTCGGGGCAGTTCCCGATTATTTTTTATATGGTTCTTCTTATCATTAGATTCTACAAAAAATGTGTGACATTTTGATATATTATAGGCAAAAAAAAGATCTATTTTCAATTTGTTATGATTTTTCAAAAATTAAAAACTCTACAAAAAAACCAAAAACTTTAAGTCTTAAATCTTTGAAAAATCATAACAAATTGAAAACAGATCCGTTTTTTGCCCACAATATATCAAAATGTCACTCATCTGTGTAAAATCTAATGATCAGAAGAACCACAAAAAAATAATCGAGAACTGTCTCGAATCAACGGGGCAGCAGAGAAGGGGGCAGCTTAAGCCTATCTAAAAAAGTTAACGAAGTCATAGGACTGAATTGAGTAATTTTAACACAAGATAAAATGATCTTTTAGCTCATTTTCCTACCTCACTCTCTTCCAAACGAATCAAATTTTCCTGTCAACCTTTTTTTTTCCGATGCGAACTACAAGCATCGCTGCAAAATATTTTCCATTCCATTTTGGATAAAATGAATTGAACTGAAAGACGCTACTGATCGTACAATTTTCAATGTAGATTTATCGCATGATGATAGATTGTTGATATAATTGAAAATTCTAATTGCTCTCCTTTAAGGGGAAAAAAATGGCAAACATAATGAACAAAACCATAAGCCCAAGCAAACTTTGCTTAAATGAACAAAATTAAAAGTTGAGGATACAAAGGAGGATACAGTCATACGATGAACCCAGATAACTTCTTACTGCAAAGTTATGCACATAACTGCATCAAAAAGCAGAACATTTTGGAATCTATACAAAGTTAAAGCCAGATAGTTTATATAACCAAAAAAAAGAGAAAATTGTGTTGGGTCCCAAGTACGAGAATATATGTCAAAGACATCCCAAAATAGAAATAAATTACTGTCAGGTCCCGTAAAGTTGTCAACAGTGTTCCATTAACAACCCCATGGCAACCTATGTGGTTATTAATTGGGATTTGACAGTAATTTATTTCTATCTCAAGACCTTTTGACGTAAATCCCCTTACTCGCAATTTTTCCAAAAAAAAAAAATACCTGCTCCAGATGCTGTATCTTCAGAGTTCCCGCAAGGCTTTTTAAATGATGGCTGTCACCAGAGTTTATCATTTAGTCCCGAAGATGACATCATCTTCCTAGACATCAAGAGATCCAGAAGGGTCATAACGATCTTCAAATGCACTTTTCCAGGGAGAATCATAATCATGATTTCTGTGTGAGTTCCTTTCCGACGTATCTCTGGATCTTGACTTCTGATCATACTTTTTTCTACTTGAATAATCATATTTTCTGTGACGACTGATACTGTCATTTGATGGGCTATAACTTTTGGGTCCTTCCGGGCTTCTAAAAGCATGTTTTCTACCATAATGTTCATGCACAGTATCCCAATGATCTTCTATATAGCCCTGTTTTCTGGGATGTCCTTGTCTAGGTTGTTCATAATCTTTGGGAGAGGCATCCTCTAAGACCTCGATAACTTTGCTTTTGTTACAAGAGTTAGTTCGTGATCTCTGCTCATAATGACCTGAATTGCAAGCTGTTACTGCAGATGATTCATCAATGCCTTTTCTTAAAATTGTTGCTTCAATATGTATGTCACGGCGAGAAAGAGATTTTGACGGCAACATCCCACTCTCATAAGGTTCCTCCATAGGGCTCCCAACACCTCCTGCCTGCTTGATTTCTTCCATGTATTCCTCTATTATATCCCTCATCACCTTCAAAAGGAGAACAGAATTAATATGAAACTTACTGAATAGCTTGCATTAAAATTTTCATAGTGATTTTACACAACAAATGAAGTGTGAAGGTACTATGTAGTCATACAACAACAACAAAGACTTATCCCACTAAGCAAGGTTGGCTTCATGGATCACACCACGCTATTGAGTTCAATAGAAAATCAAATCTTATGATAAATTGTTAACTAAAAAGTCTTGGTCACTTATCCCATTGAGTATTCTCTTCGGTCTTCCTCTATCATGGTACTATTTAGTTATGCTTGTCGAAAAAGATTTTAACAGAGTCTGACCTGTACAGTTGATCTCTTTATCTTCTTGCCACGGTAAGACATTCTTCTACGTTTGTAGTCTCTTTCTTCAGCCAATAACTCCTCCCGAGTCTTCACTCCAGTTGTTCCCTGTAACCAACAGAAAGTTTATATATATTAAGTACATGTAGTGGGGAGTAATATTACATTTACTCCTATGCCACGGATTCAAAGGATAAAAAACAGCATCAATAAATATTTAGGATTAGTTTCTCTCATGTTATTGACATTTTATTAGCAGTTCTCTGATGTCATGTGAAAATATTTAGACTTGGAGTAAGGGTCCAACATATCATTGAAGCAAACTAGTTCATCCTATTCATTTTCACTTTTGGTGCTCTAAACAAGGCCAAAAAAAGTAAAAGGGAAAATTGCAATGAGGTCCCAAATAAGGACTTTACGTCAAAGAGGTCATGTGAAATCGTATATTTGCAGTAAAGTCCCAAATCACTGCAATGTTTCCAAAGTAAAAGCCTGTCTGATTATGCATAAGACATGATTTAAGAAAATGTAACTCAGAAAACTCAGCTGCTCATTCGCAACTAATTAAATTTACCATGTTAGATGATTGCTGCCGAGGAAGCCCATCATAATCAATTACAGCTCTATAATCAGGCCTCTTCTTCCTCTCCTCATTTGCTTTCTCAGCCAAATAATAATGCTCAGACACCCTAATGGAAAATGATAAAACATAAAAGATCTATTTTCAGACATAGTATTCACAGCAACTTAGTTGATAATGATCACGGGCAAATCAAACATGATGTTCCTAAATGTGAGATCAATCGGATCTCTTCATTGTTTATAGAAAAATAAGACATGCAGATAAAGCAAAGTGAAATGTTAGTAGCCAACTGGCAAAAAAGAAAAAACCCAGAATGCTAAAAGATAGATATACACTTCTCTGTGAAAATATGTAATCTGTAACAAAATTTCATCCGCCCAGAACAGTATTTGGTATATTCGCATGAGATTACTAATTGATGGCTGGAATTTGCAAAATCATATCATAATCTTTTTCCAAAATTTCGTGAATTTGGAACATATGGGATGTGTATCATGCCCATGAACTTTTATGGGAAGCTAAATACAGATATATTAAATATGTTCTGGACTCCCAAGTAATTTTGAATTCCACTAACTTGAGGGATCTTTCTACCATAAGATTTTGTGCGTGCGTGTTTTGTTTTGTTTTTTTTTTTTTGGGGGTGGGGGGGGGGTGTTGAAATGTGAAAACATACAGCTGAAATTTATTTGGTTGCAGAGAGAACCACAGTCTCTTAATTCTATCTTCAAGCAAAGATCGCTCGTGCAATGCTGCAATAGCTGCTGCAACTTGGGACACAGAGACATTGCAGCTACAAACAGTTCCATCCACAATGTTGTTCTGCCCACAGTGCGCATATCCTTCTTGCAGAATGTCAAATTTTGCGCCCTCCGTGTCCATGCTGGAAATATTTTCATTCTGGGTTTCACCGAAGGAAAACAACAACAGAGCTGATGCGCCGCCTAAAATACACATCTTAAACAAATCAAGAACAAATAGCTTTCCCTTTTCTGAACCATACAAAATTGAAGTTTGTGATGTTAACCAAATCAATGACCGAACCAGAATGGGACATTCAGAGCTCATACTCGCCCAATTTAATTCCAAAAGCTGATTGTTCAACGCATCCAGCGTATTTAAAGCTTCTCTGAGAATCGACTTCAAACATAAACTAAACAGTAAAAATATATGTTGTCGCATAGCCATATCAATCACAACACCATATCTGGGCGAATTTGCCAGTATCCATCTCATGAAATCACATTCCTTAGTAATTCCTATACCTACAATTGCACAAAGAACGCCATACGAGTATGCAGTGGGATAATCATTCCAAGCTTCGATCTCTTTCTTGATAGTCCAGTACTTGGAGGGAAGAATTCCGAGATGCTTTCGCTCAGAATACTTAATCTCCACATCACTAGCACCAAAAAAATCAACGCATTCAATTGACAATATACCAGGAAGCGTAAAGGTTTTCTTCATAGCATCGACGTCGGACGAAATAAACACACCGGGACAATCACGGTAAAAGAAGTTAAAACCAAAGTCGACGTAATCCTCCAAAGAGAATAAGAGCTCAGAATGGGGATCATGCAGAGTTCGTTGGGGGGGCTTGTGCTGGCGGGAATGATCATTGGGGTGGAGTGTTTTGGGGTAAGAAAGAGAAATGAGGAGGTCAACAGGATTGGGAAGAGGATGGGGCGAGGAAGGGCAACGGAGGTAGTGAAGAAAAAGCAACTCAGGAGGCATGAGGTGTTGATGATTGAAAGGGCATTGTATGAGAGAGGGGTTAGGGTTTTGAGAGTGGGATCGACAGAGAGTGGGGAGAGAATGAAAGGTGTGGTGCGAGAGATGAATGAGGTTGTTGAGGGATGACAGAGCTGTAGAGAGGTCGGGCAGCGGATTGCAGGAAGGAGGGAACATATTGGGGTTAGGGTTCGTGGGGTGGAAGGTCCAAGATGAAGCAGAAGAATTCAACAGTCCTGAGTCCTGACCCCGCTCCGTAACTCCAGATTCAGTAAAGGCATCCCGGCTTAGGACCAGCTTCTCTCCCTCGCACTCCCATACATTGCGCCTCCCTCCTTCTAAGTGACGTCGTTTGGCAAGAAAAAGGGAAAGAGGGAAAAAATAGTCAGATGTGATGGCCCAAGGCGATAGGAACTTTGGAAGACTGGGCTTTGTTTGTATTTTTTGAACAGTTATGGTATTGCTATTTACTCCCTCTAATATTTTTGTGCAAAAATGTAGCAGAGAGTAGAGAGAGAGAGAGTTAGAGAGAGAAGTTGTCTCTTGGATAGTGTGCCTTGTGGGTTTCTTGCTCGTGATGGATGATCCCAATGGAATTAACCTCCTTCATGTTTCGGATTTTGAGGCTCAAGATGCTTCCCTTTCATCAAAGAAGAGTTTTGTCGATGTTCTGAATTCCCCTGTCGTCTCGGCAACAAAGGTTTCCTATAAAGAGTCCTTGATGGGTTTCAATAGTTCAGAGTTTAATGGGGTTGCGTAAGGTGGAATAAGTTCGGTTGAAGATCCTTTAATGTCTGATCTCATTGCTCAATCCTGGAATATTCCTGAACCTTCAGTTGAATCAAAAAAGCTCATGTCATCCTTCCCTGTTATGCCTCTTTCAAATGAAGAATTTAATGAAGCTTGCAAAGAGTGGATCAACACCCTCGTCATTTCCATCCTGGGGGCTCGTTATAATCTCCACAAGCTGAAATAGTTGTTGATCAAGATATGGAAGTTTCAGGACTTTGACCTCATTGACCTTCCTAACTTCTATTTCTTAATTCGTTTCACAAATCATTCCAACTGGGAAGCTTGCTATAAGTGTGTTCTTTTAGATGGTCATTGGGTTGTGGGTCATCACTGTCTTATTGTTCAAAGGTGGTCTCCCCATTTTAACCCATTCATTAACCCTCTTGGCAAGATTGCTACTTGGGTCAGGATCCCAAATATCCCTATCCACTTTTATTCTGTCAAGTTCTTATCTAGGCTTGGGGATATGATTGGCAAAACGTTGAAAGTTGACTTGCTCAGTCTCAACAGTTTTGCTGCAGATGGCTCCAAAGTAGCTAGAGGAAGATATGCAAGAATCTATGTTGAGTTGGATCTTCAAAAAAAATTGGTCCCTACGATTTTTATTGCCTCAGTTTTATACAATGTTGAATATGAAGGCCTTAACCTCATTTGCTTTGACTGTGGGAGATATGGTCATAAAAGGGAGTCTTATCCAGGGCGGGTGGGCTCGATTTCTTTTGTCTCCTACCCTTCCTCATCGTCAGTTCCTGCCAAGCCTCTCAAGTCACCAAAATCTTCATCTTTAGCGGTGGAGGACATGTTTGGGCCTTGGATGCTGGTAGGTAGAGCAAGTAAATCTCAGTTTTTGAAGCTTGGAAATCAGTTAACTGGCGCAAGCAAAAAGTTTCAGAATTTGAACAATAATATAAATTCTGTGGTCAACTCATCATCTCGGTTTGAAACCTTAGCCAACTGGGAATTAGAGCCTTCTTTGTTAGAGTCGTAGAGTTTATGTAGAAAGGGGGCACTGAATTTGGATTTGGTGGGTGAAGGTATGTTATCGTCTGAGGTAGGGAAATAAACATTGAAGAAGGACATCTTGGGAGTGGTGATCTCATCAGCTACTTCTTCTTTGGACCATGATTCTTTTATTGCATTTGAAGTAGACTTAGGAAAAAGGGCTTTCAAGTCAAATGAGCATGAGCCCAAGTCCCTTTTCTTCCTCTTCCTCAATCGGGCTCTGCTTTCTCCTATGGGCCTAAAGTGAATGGGCAAAGAAACCATCATGTTGTGATTGGTAGCTTGGGGAAGTTTGACCCAAGTTGTGCTGTCAACGTAAATTTTGAAGCCATTAAGCCAAAATCAATTGTCCTGTCCCAAGATAATTTGGCTCCTCGTGATATCGCGGGAAATGATCCAGTTTTGTCCCCTACTCCCAAGCTGATCCTAAAAGGAAAAATTCAGCTAAAAATATTGAAAAAAATGGTGAGAGGATTGACAGGGTCTGTAAGAAAGGGTTTGCAAACTTTTGTTTCTCAAGATGATTCTGAAGGCATCAGGCATGATTCTTGCCATGAGTTAGGACTCGAGGCTGTACTTCCAGCATCTTCTTCGGTCCCTCTTGATAAGTAAGTCTCTGCTTTGCTCTCCTATTTGTTTTATTTCTTGTGTCTCATGATTATTTTGGTCTGGAATTGTCGTGGAGCAGGAAATAGGACCTTTCCACGTATTTTGAAAGATATTGTTCATTCTTATAATATTAATATTATGTCGTTGCTGGAGCCTCGTGTCAGCGGCAATAGAGCTGATATTGTTGTTAGAAAACTTGGTTTTAATAATTGGTTAAGGGTTGAAGCTACTGGTTTCTCTGGGGGTATCTGGCTATTATAGAATGATTGGGAATTTTCTGTACATTATTTATGGTCTACCTCTCAGCTTTTGTATTGCTATGTGAAAAAGAAAAATTCAGATGCTATTGTTTTTGTTACTGTTGTTTATGGTGACACAAGATATCATCTTAGAAGGCCTCTCTGGGACTCTTTGTGTCATTTAGTTGACTGTATTTTTGGTGCCTGGATTGTTATGGGTGATTTTAATGCTTACTTTAATCCTTCCAATAAGCTTGGAGGTTGGCATCTGAATTTCCCACGATGAACCAATTTCGTGATTGTCTGAATAATTGTAATTTCTTGGAAGTTCTTGTGGTAGGGGATAGATTCACTTAGGAAAGGAAGGATATGAAAGAAAGACTGGATTGGGTATTTTGCAATCTTGACTGTGAAGTTTCTCATCCAAATCTAAAAGCATTTCATCACATGAATTTTAAATTTGATCACAGACTGATTGTTGTATCTAGTAGTGGTCATCATTCTATAGTTATGCCCCCTCCCCTTTTAGATATTAGGCAACCTGGTGCATGGAGGATGGTTTTCAAAACTTGGTTAATTCTGCTTGGGAAGGGAAGAGCTGGGAGGAAGGATGTGAATCCTTTGTAACAAATGCTACTGAGTGGAACTGTAGCGTTGTAGGAAACTTTACTCTCAAAACTCATTGGGAGGCTTGAAGGTATTGACATGAAGTTGAGTCATGCTCCTCACAGTGGCCTCCTTAGACTAAAAAACAAACTCTGGAAGGAGTACATCAAGGTTATCAATCAAGAAGAATTGTTTTGGTTTCAAAAAAACATGGGTAATTGGTTAAAGTTTGGGGATAAGAATTCTCAATTTTTTTATATGTCAGCCAAGATGAAGAGGAAGCGTAATCAAGTGGATACTTTGCAGAATGATGTTAGTGACTGGGTTATTGACCAAGTCGCTCTCAAAACTATGGCAGTTGATTATTTTAAGAACCTATACTCAAGTGATGGAATGTTCAACAGGTAGAGGATTGGCCTTATGAGTTTCCACCTCTTAGGCAATCTGATTTGGATGAAATTCATAGGTAGGTTACCCCAATTGAAATCAAGAATGCTACTTTTGAAATGGGTGCTTTTAAGGCCCCTGGTCCAAATGGCCTTCAACCGCATTTCTTCTAATCTCAATGGGAAGTGGTTGGTGAAAAGGTTTGCGATCTCGTCTCTCATGCTTTTAGGGATCCGTCTGCAATTCCTAGCTTCAACAAAACCAACATTGTTCTTATCCCAAAAATTGTCAATCCTTTGTCAATTAAAGACTTCAGGCCTATTTCTCTTTACAATGTTACCTATAAAATTTTAAGGTCATTGCAAACAGGCTGAAGAAACTTATGGGCTCCTTGATCTATCAAACTCAATGTAGCTTTGTTAGTGGCAGGCACAATTGTGATAACATCATTCTTGGTCAGGAAGCAATTCACTCCATGCGTTCTAAGAGAAGTGGTAGGGGGTACATCACGATTAAAGTGGACATGGAAAAAGCTTTTGATCGGTTGGATTGGGGATTTCTGTAATTTAACCTCCAGTCTCTTGAATTAAATCATCATCTTGTTTCTCTGATTATGGCTTGTGTATCTTCCGCCTCTTTAAATGTTTGTTGGAATAGTTCCCCCTTTGAAGACTTTTTTCCCCTCGAGGGGTGTTAGACAAGGAGATCTTCTGAGTCCATATCTCTGTCATATGTATGGAACGTCTGAGTTAGCTTATTCGGCATGAAGTAGATCTTAGCAATTGGAAGCCTTTGAGAATGAGCTCCCAAGGACCGTATCTATCTCATCTTTTCTTTGCTGATGATCTCCTTCTCTTTTGCAAAGCCTCTTCTTATCAGTTTAATAGGGCGAGGGACATTATGTTGCGCTTTTGTCATGTATCGAGCCATAAGATTAGCTTGAGCAAATCGAGGATCTTCATATCGAAAAATGTTCACTCTAACAGGGCCAATGTGTTTAGTCAGTAGCTGGGCATCCTTCTCACATCTGATTTGGGGAAGTATTTGGGGGTTCCTTTACTTCATAAAAAGGTAGTCACAGTAACTTTTGCCCCTTTGATCTCAAAATTTTAGAATAAACTTGTAAATTGGAAAGGAAGATTTCTAAGTATGGCTAGAAGAACATTTATGATCAAGTCAGTTTTGTCCTCCATTCCCTCATATCAAATGCAATCCTTGTTAATTCTAAGAGGCGTCTTTAAGGAAATTGACAAGCTGTGTAGAAACTTCTTCTGGAACCAAGGAGACTAAGGGAAGAAGATCCATCTTCTTTCTTGGGACTTGATTAAAAATGATAAGAAGAGAGGAGGTCTTGGAATTAAAGACTTGGTTCGTCAAAATATAGCCTTCATCATGAAGCTTTGTTGGGGTTTGATGACTAGACATGAAGATCTTTGGGTTCAATGTCTCTAAAAAAAATATGGTTGTGGGGATGGAAAATTTCCTATAGTTGCTAAGAGACACCTCCAATCTTCCATTTGAAGATCCATTATAAAAGTATGAGAAACCTTCAGGACTATAGTGGGTAGTAGGGTCTGGAATGGACATGGAACTATGGCATGGTGAGAGCTCTGAACTCCTCTTGATCGTCCTCTGTCTCATTACGTGAATAAAAACCATCATCTGATCAACCATGATGCTATTGTTGCGGATTTATTACCACTCAAGGAGTTTGGGACATAGGTAAATGGAGTATGTTCCTTCCTGATTAGGTTGTGGAAAAAATCATTGAGCTTTGCTCGCCTTCCGGTCATTCCCAGGATTCCATTGAATGGAGAGCCTCTTCAAACGGAAACTTTAGTATAAAGTCGGCCTATAATCTTCTTGAAGATAAGGAAGATCTTCCTCCTATGGATTCATGGAAGGAATTAGGGCGTTGGCCAATTCCAGAACGAGTGAAATTCTTCATGTGGCAAGTATTTCATGAGTAGCTTCCTACTAACTCTCTAAGAGCCAATTGTGGCCTTTGCGAGCATTATGAGTGTTTCTTTCAATGTCAGAGAGAGGAATCCTTTCTTCATATGTTGAGGGATTATGAGATTGCAAATAGTGTGTGGCTTTTGATCATTAACCCAATATACTATAGTACTTTCTTTAATGGTAATTTGCAAGAGCGGCTGAGGTGGAATAGTCGACAGGAGGTGGGATCTCTATGCATCAATAAATGGCCTTGGATGAAAACTTTTGCAATGATATGCTGGCTCATTTGGAAGAATCGATGTCAACAGGTGTTCGAAGGCAGCAGTGCACATCCTCAAAGCATAATAAATCAATGCAAGTATCTTCTGTTTGAGGAAGCAGAAGAGAGCAAAAGGAGACATAAAATCTTTTATGTTCCTCAAAGGAGTGATGACAAGTGGTTTTGACCACCAGATGGGTACGTGAGAGTCGATGTTGATGCCTCGGTAAAAGATAACTATCAAGCAGTGTGTGGCGGTCTG
>JBAGKO010000015.1:336664-356324 GCA_037177275.1 Acacia concinna
GCACAAACATTCTAAAGCATTACTAAACAACACATACAAGCCCTCAGTCTCATTTCACCAGCAGCAGGGAATCTCAGTAGCCACAGAGCACTGTCCCGCACACGATTAAGAATATTGCACCTGGAATAAAACAGGCAAACATATGAGCAATAAAATAAGAATGACAAAGTGACTGTATACACCAAAAATTCAAAGCAAACCTATTTAAGTATAAACTGCCAAATTTTGATAATAACAATGACAACCAAAAGCTAATCATTTATCTAAACAACCAACAAAGAAAACCCAACATTACCATGTATTAAAGATTTCAGGATCCATCTTGTACAACTGATTGAAGCATGCAAATATAAATTTATTCTCTGGCAGACCATAATCTGATCGTTTGTGCTGGCACTTCGGATCTAACACATCCTGATTTTTCTGAACGAAAATGGCAAACCACAAAAACATTCAATTCCATGTATGTACATAGACAACCACACGCATTGGAATTGGACTGAGTTTTAAATTTTACTAGTCCACAAGTCTAACCTGTTTATAATCATTTACAAAGTAACAGTGGGGAAGATGAACCAGCTTTTCAGAATAGAGATGTGCATACTGCAGTGGAGAAACAAACTGAAAGAAATTTTAAGCAGCAAAAGTACAACTGTCAGATGAGTCAATGCCAAAAAAACTGACTGATAAGTGTGTAAGTGGTCCAACCTCATCAGTAACCAAGTAGTCAATATAAGTTGCCCCAGTAGTTCCAGGGAATCCCATATATGAAACTTGAATAGGTGCAGGTTGCATAGCAAAAATCTCATTTCTGGCGCCCTGCATCATAAAGTGGCAACAACACTAGAGTGATCAAATGTAGCACAACATCAAACCACGTTATTGGTATTTAAATATTAATCTTCCAAACAAGGGCATAATTGAAGTTCCATCCAACAATAACAATATAAAATATTGCAGCCCAACAGATAAAAGGAACATCTGAAATTCACCATAAAGAACCATGAATAAATGACTACAGCAAGGGGGAAACAGCTACCTTTGTATAACCATTTAGGTTGACAAGAATTTGTATCTTATCCTCATTAATCATTTTAGCAATCATATCAGATGACATAGCAGATACATCAACAAAGTGCTCTGCTTCGGACTGAATGCGTTGTCTCCATTCACTACCATCATTTGAGCTTAAAGCATAGCAGAACACCTACAGAGATACATAAATTGACACCAAGAACAGCAAAACATAACAGAAATCATAAGTTGCAAAAGTTGATACCTCAACATTCTTCCTGTTGTGCATACCAAAAACAGATCCCATGAGATGAGACAAGGGGTGATTACCAAAATCACTACTCACATACCTACAACCCAAAATAATACCATAGTTGAGTAAAGAACAAGGACTAGAGGTTGGAAGAGGAAAAAAATAAGGATATTGAATCAAAACACACCCAAGCCTTAGTCTCTCAAAGCCTCCCTCACATTTCACTGGAATAGGAGCAGGATGGCTGAATGGAGGGAGAGAAAATCTAGAAGCAATTAAAGAGCAGTGTGCAGCATATTTACGGCTGCAAAAGAAAGGAAAATACAAATTAGCAACATAGCTTTAAAGAAACTATACAACTCTTCCCTTTGGGAAGCCATAGAAAATCCCATACCTGATTTCCAGAGCAAGCATTGGGTCAAGAGGATATGCTATTGCATGGAAAGGCTGGACACTAGGAAGAACAGACATCTGAAGAGCACAAAATCACACTTAAACTATAATCAAAATGCAGAATACATGTCATACATTTAAACTAATATAACAATAATGTTAATCCTGACATTGATCTGCCGACTGATGATCCCTTCAACTTCCTTGAACATTTTGTCACGATCCTCCCAACTGCAGACACACTACAATTTGACACAAGATGACCATGTTAGGTCCCAAACAAATATATTGTTGGAAGTATTCGGCAGACTCTTTTCTAGGGTTTATTTCGGTGGACTCTCTTGCTAGGGTTTAGCCGAATGACTTAGCCTAAGTTATTCCCATTTAGTAATATTATTAAATAGGGTTATTATCAGTATCATGTTATGCAATTAAATCTGTTTTTCTGTTCCTAGATTGTAGGGAGTATTCTATGGTTTGTTATAACAAACCCTAATCTGTAATCCCTATAAGTTTCATAGGGCTTCATTCAATAAAATATAAGATTTTGCTGCCTAGATCCTCTTTCATTTCATATATGAAGTACAGCTAGATTGATGATAGATTGGCTTTAAAAATTAAATAACAAAAGTGATGTAAAAAAAAAATATAAATCAATATTTGCTCACACAAAGCCAGCCATAAACCACCAAGTATAACAGTATGCGTGTGAATGAACTCATGTAAAAAGAATCAAGCTAGAATGAATTTAATCCTGATACACCGGTACAACCAATACTAACACATGCATGTATAAGTACATCAGTAGGTGAGAAATAGGAAGCTAAATAATTTAGTCAATTTCATTAGCACCTCGTATGCTTGAGAATTGGGCATAATAAAGTCTACAGATTAATGTTAAAGGTTCAGGGCGTCATGAAAAACACAAGGCAAAGATACATGATTTACAATACCTGAAGTTTGTGTAGAAGATTGGAAGTAGCTTACAATACCTGAAGTGTGTGTAGAAGATTGCAGGTAGCTTCTGGAAAGTCAGGACGAAGAATCAATGCTTGTCTATAGCTCTTTACTGCAGCCTCTACATGTCCACTGCACAAATAAAACAGCCGTTGAGATCGATTGGGAGACAAGATTCACATGGTACACGAAGATCCTACTACAGAAGTGATAGGATCAAGCTCAGAGTTGAGTCCTGGACCATGGACCAGGGACCAGAAGATCGTATTTTAATAAATATAACAATTAAAAACATAAATATAAAGGTACCAAAAGCATGTTAACTCAAAATTATGTACCAAACACTTGAATAATATATAACTTAAATATCTCACCGTCAACCTTCATCTAAGTAAACCCCAATGGCCCCTCTTAAAATCCATGACCAATGTCAACTAACGGTAGGGTTTTTACTCATTGGCCCCTCTTGCCAGATCATGCCAACACTTTGCTAAGCACAAGTATCCTCCTATTGGAGGCAATTATAATAGAGGCACTATCAGCACTAAATATGTGCACCTCCCCAAACGGGGATTTGAACCTTGGTTCTCCACATAGTAAGGGACTAGCTTCTACTAGACCCAACCCAGTTGGTTGCCCCATACACTCCCAATCCTCTCGTGATATGATTTCTCTTTGGGCCTAATACATATCAGCCTATCAAAGACTCAAGCAGTAGTGCAGATTCTACATGGAATTTAACTTATTGAGGGGTTATTTGGGCACGCAAGAAGATACAAACGGAGATCTTTACAATATCAGTCAAAGCTTGCTGACATTAGCATCATTGCCATGCACAAAAATTTAGAAGACATCTTACCTATCTTTATAAGCCGAGGCCAGATTAGCATGGGCCTCAGCCATTGTGGGCCTCACAGCAATTGCTCGTATATAGTCTGAGATAGCATCACTAACTCTACCAATCTCCTTATATGTATTGCCCCTGTTTACAAGCCCATCAGCTGCCAAAGGATCAATACGGAGAACTTCATTGTAACATGATATGGCATCTGCATAGTTACCCTGCAATAATGTGACAAAACAAAGAAATTAAATCATAAGCAGTATTCTAATCGATGGTGACACTTTGTGTTATGCTTCTCCGATACTCTCAGTTCTACATTCTGTCCCAACTACATAGACCAGATCCATAATTCATCAACACTAAGACAGACACTTCATATCCTCTGAGAACATCCTTTATAATAAGTATTAACCTGCTGCTTATAGATTATGGCAAGATTGTTGAAAGGAGCAGACAGTCCAGTAGTTACACTCAACGTAGCCTTGTAATATGAAGCAGCAGCAGTAACCATATTCCTGAATAACAATTTTGACTGGAGGTTAGTCATTATATCATGTACCATTACAAATGAGAAGATTTAGAATGTAGTTTCCACAAATACATACCATTCCATGTATATATTTCCAAGGTTAGTGAGTGCTTGCGGATGGTTAGGTTGTAATGAAAGGCATTGCTTCGCACCACACAAAAGAAGTTTAGCAACAGGTCAGATATTTCAGCCATTAGTTGACCTAAAAAATATGGAAATCAACATTCAATAAAAAAAGAAAGAAGGCATACATTGTAGCACTGGATTGCTTCCTCTACTCTGCCAACATCTTTAAGGGCATTTCCCTACAGAAGGAATTCCAAGAATATTATGCCAATTGAACATGAAATATGCATACTTGGCGTATGTCAGCGTCAAAATGAGATACAACAAAAGTATGTACCAAATTGTTATAGGCCTCCAAAAATCTGGGATCGCATGCAACAGCTTGCTTATAATGTAAAATTGCCATGTCTAGCTGACCTTGCTCATAATAAGTACTGGCCAAATTACCTGAGCAACAATTGGTACATAAAGTCTAAGTGATCACAATAGGTAAACTGCAGAATCTAGCCAAGCAGATCAACATTAAGTCAAATGCCCAACTCTCAGGACCATCATGAGATCTGTCTTTAAAATCTACCATCAACTAAGAAACTCAGAGCAAAGGCTAGAATTTCAAAGCAAGAGAAAACAAAGCAAGTACATGCAAAAATCACAGTATCTCCTTCTGCCAGTTTTTTGCCCCCATCTTTCACAAAGCAATCAAAAGTAGCAGCAAAGTTATAGCCATAACCAGTGGAACTCACCATAAGCCATAGCATAATTTGGTCTAGTTTGCAGTGCGCGTTGATAACATGAAATAGCATCTTGAGGCAAACCTAAAGCCTGACAAAGGAAAACCATCATTGTTTCATCCAACAATATTTCAGGTAATCTATGGTAATTAGAGTAATTTAATCCAACCAATCATACACGATATTTGAACTAACCTTGTATACATTCCCAAGGTTCAGATACGCATCAGGAAAGGAGGGTTTGAGTTTCACAGCTTCCTGAGTTTTTTGGGTTAGGAAAACATAAGCAGAGTCAGAATATCTGCCCGGAAAATGTGAGAAGTATCATAAAAAATCTTCCCTCATTACATAAGAAGGAATAGAGAAATTTCAGAAGACATAATCACTCTGCTCTTATTCTAGACTCTAAAGGGAGCAGATTGCAGGTTGCTTGCTATCACCGTTTTAAGTTCAATTTTGGTGTTAAAAAATACAAGAAGAAAAACATATTAGCTGAAGAAATAATACTAGACATCCAAGTGTGGTAACCCCTTCAAAGTCCAAGATTATGAATAAAGGATGCATAGATACCTTATAATACTGAAGGGCTCGGTTGAAATCACCAGATTCCATAAACAGACCAGCAAGATTTGACCATGCAATAGCAAAAGTGGGTTGAATGCGCAGCGCCTCAAGATAGCAGCTGTATGCCTGCACAAAATGTTAGATTCTGACTATTTGCAGTCTTGGAGAAGTTACAACAAGACCAACCATCATCTGAGCCCTGGCTTGAAGACAAGAACTTGACATCTGTACCGAACTGTGAATTTTGACACAGTTCCACGCACGAATCATTTAAATCAGTAACTAAAATGTAAACAGACGTAGGGTACAAAATACTAAGCATGAAGGAGCTTCCAGGTTTCTAGGCCAGCACACAGCGAAGTACAATTGTCCCTTAAAAAAAAAAGTGTGCCGGTATGATGTAAGTGAGAAGCTGTACTGGGGAATCCAGTAGAACATTAGCTAAAACTAGGAAGCCAATTCACTGTTGAGAAACAGTATCGATTCTAGCAGCTGGAATTGTTATATTAAAATCCAGTAGTGGATATGTGGGTTGTGACAGAAGAGTCATAGAAAAGCAAAGACTTATACCCTATGCTACAAGATATGAAAAATGAACAAGGGAAGTTATTGGGTTAAAAGAAATGCAAAGGGGACATTCACTTAAAACAATGAAATTCGATAAGCTAGGACTTACTTCTTGCACCAACCCCTGAGCTTTCATTAAATTCCCCAAATTGCTATGGGCGTCAACCTATAATAAAGAGATATGCCATACACATCAATAAATCACCACAAATACAATGCCCAATCAATCACTACATATAAAATAAAACTTCATGTAATCTCAAATTCTTCGCGATGTCCAGGTAATTTGAGCAATAATTGTTCATCAATAATATGTAAGTTTAAATGACAGTGAATACCATTAGAGGATTAATAGATAATGCTTGCCGACAGCATTGTGCTGCTTCACTAAGTCTGCCTTTTCGCATGTATGCACTGGCTAAGTTTGACCATGCATCGGCAAAATTGGGTCGAAGCTACAGCAGCGGAAGAGAAACATTAATATCTATCATCGCAAACGACCAAAGAAACAAGAGAAGACTTGGTAAAAATAACATTGTTGTGACACAGCAGCTTTCATGGAGAAGGCAAATCAGAAGTAAAATAGCAGCTGTAAGATTTTTATAAACAAAGCAGAAGATCATAAGATAAAAAAAAAACAAATGCAAAAAATATAAAAAGAAAAAACTATTGATAGTTAATTGCTCACAGACCTCAATGGCTATCATGTAGTAGTGAATGGCAAGGTCAATATTGCCTTTCTCCTACACAAAGTATAAGTTCATTAATATTAGAATATGCACATAATTCAAAAGCCAAATGTAAAATATGTGCTACAAATCATTTCTAGTCATAGCTATTTTCCCTACCTTCCATGCATTTGCCATGTTCCCATAACACTCCGCAAAACGGGGTTCAATACGAAGTGCTTCATCGTTTTTGGCAATACACATGTCAAAATCATGCAACTACAGACAAATAAGCTCGAATCAATGCAGCGTAGGAGGACACCAAGTAAATGTTAAGGATTAAATAGTCATCAAATAAATGACACAACAATAGAGAAGAAAGAAACCTGGTAATAAATTGCGCCCAGAAGTAGTAAATTGTCAGTGCGGAGTGAGTTTCTCTCATAAACAGTATTGCTATGCTCTAGTGCTTGTTTATAATTGCCAGCCTTGTACATTTGGTGTGCAAGAGTTATATACAAATCTTCATCAACTGCGTTGAGGAGAAAAATGAGTGTAATCAGTTGGCACAGTTATTAAGACATGAAATATCCAGAGTGCATAATCATTCTCAGAAATGAGAGAAGAGTCTAATATAGTCAGCCAAGTATACCCACTTCAATAAGCTGTAGATCAAACATCAGGGTCGATACTCGATAACAAGAATTTAAAGCTGTAGATCAAGCTCTATAAAGCACGAAACTAATCTATTTAGTATTTACTCATCACCAGATCAGCCTTCAGGGCACTAGAGGAAGGGAAATTTGAAATATTTATAACATTGCACAATAAAGCCCCAGCTACAAAACATAAAAACATGTGATTGGACATCATTAACCAGTAACAAGCTTGTTTCCGCAAAAATCTGAATGACAATTTTAACGAAATCCACAGCATGGAAGCATAGAGCTGACATTAGTGCAGGAGGAAGGGTAAATATGGAAGATAAAAAGAATAGGGCATCCCGAATTTCCTCATATATAGGTTCAAGTTTGAACTCGATTAGATACTAAACAAGAGAAAACCAAACCTTCATTAGAATCATGACGATGCAACGGCAGTAGGGTGAGGGACGAAGGCTCGGGCTTGACGGAGAAAGATTCGACCCGATCAGCAGCGAAGGAAGGGCGAGTTATGCTGCCAGAACCGGGGAGCTGTGGGTGGATATGATGGTGGCGATGGTCACCCTGGACAGAGATCATGGTGATCTCGAGGCAGAGTAAGAGAGGGAGGACAGGATCACTGGAATCGAGGGTGAGAGCAGATCATAAAGGGAGGATCGCCGGAAAATAGAGAGAGACCGTAGGCCGGGAAATCCAAACCCTAAATATAAGGGGAAATTTTCGAGGGTGTTCTGGAATGAAGGTGGGGTGAGGAGTGGGGTGAGGAGGATTTTATGCGCGGGGCATAGAGTAGATCTGGACCGTTTGATAATGGAGAAGGAACGTGATGTTAGGTGGAGGACTGACACGTAAGTAGACCTTTTTCACGATGGAAGACGCGTAAGTAGATCTTCAAATCAGATGCTTTTTTTTTTTTGGTCAAAATATCAGATGCTCTATTTATTTATATATTTTTTTGCCTGCCAGATGCTTCATTCGTTGCTAAGGAAAAAATATTCAGGCAAAAAAAAAAGAAAAAAGGGAATAACAGTCATCCTTGTGAGCTTTTTATTCTTTTGGCTAGTAGCCTCCTATTATGCCATTTAGCATTACGAATCTTCTTCGAAAAAGATACATAGCGGTCAGTTTGAACAATACTGATTTATTTAGAATTAAAGTGTAATTTACCCTTAATGATTTTAAAGAAGGACAATTTTAATTCTAAAGGTTTTTTTTACTTAATTTCTATTCCAACGTTATTTATTTGGAGCAATTCATACACTCACTAGGTTCAGGTTAACTGTTATCTGGGGCGTGTTAACTAATAATAATGCCATATAACTAATAAGATGGATTAAATAATATGTTGTGACTAAATTAAGGCATCTGTTTTTGACAATTAACAAACTGGGTTTCTTTTTTTTTAAAAAAAAAATACATATAATTTAATTTTAGTCAAATGACATATCGTATTATATTATTTAATTCACCTCATCAATTATATAATCTTATCATTGGTCAACACACCCAGTTAACCGTTAAACTAAATAAAAATGTTAGTAAAGGTATGAATTGCTTCAAATAAATAACATTGGGACTAAAATTGCTCATCCCTAAAACCATTAGAAGGTAAATTGAGGGAAAAAACATCAAGATTAAAATAGCTCCTCCCTAAAAACGTTGGTGGTAAATTGCTCTTTAACCCAATTATTTTTTTCAAATTGTTTATCAAAAGTTCAAGAAAAAAGAGATAACCTATCTGAAATAGCTTATACTTAAATTAGGGGTTACAGAAATAACTTATTTTAAGACTGAAACATATTTAGATAATAAGCAGAAAAATGACTTATAATGAAATTTTTTAAAGTTTTATCTAAAAATAAGTTCTTCATGTATTTGAATTTTGATAATGATTTAATATTTGGAGTAGGATTTTCTTTCTATATTGTCACTATTAATGTTATAAATAATAATAATAATACACAGTAAATACTTTTCAATTGTTCAGTTTTAATTAAATAATCTATCCCAAACAAGTTGATTTCTAATTGTGTCATGCACACGATTTATTTGTATTGAACTTCTATTTAATAATGCTTATCGTTCTTAAAATTGATCAGCATTGTCTTGTGTTTAAATTGAGAATAGCAGAAGTGATTTTTTTAAAAACTAAAACTTGTTTAGATGATAAGCAGAAAAGTAAGCTATGATGGATCTTTTTAAAGAGTTTTTTTTTTTGCGTAAAACTTTGTCAACTTAAATTTTAATGATGAAAAAATATTTGGAGTGAGATTTTTCTTTCCACCTTATCCCTATTATTTCTCTAATAAATCTTTAAATTAGAATTTTATTAAAAATTAATATTGTTAACATATTTATTCAATGAAATGGGACTCACAATATTACATAAGTTATTTTTTCCTCCTTCCTATATGTCACTATTTACTTCCCTCACTCATCTCTCTCCTTCCGCCCCTCTTTACATTTTCTCTCTCCACTTTTAAAAATAATTTTCTTGGGGAGCTTATTTTTGGGTGAAGGTGTAACATTTTGAGCACCCAACATAATTATCTTTTGTTAGGTGGAAAAAGGGCAACAAACAATTTTTCAGGTCTCTAATATACCAATTCTTGTTGGGATTTAATTGTCAACTTTAACAAAATTACCATATTTGCTATCATAAAAATTGTTTGTTGCCCTTTTTTGCACCGAACAAAAGATAAGTGTGCTAGTGTTCAAAGTGCAAAACATAATTGTTATTTTTGTACATTTATCCCTAATTTTTTAAGCTAATTTTCCTAATAAGTAGCTTAATTATTGAAGTCACTTCCAAACACCCAAAAAATAAAAGTGGCTTATTTTTTCACCATGAAGCTTACTTTTAAGTCAAAAAAAGCACCAAACATACTCTAAACATAACAAAAATACTAAAAATGATATAGTGCGGGAAGAATTTACCAAATTGTTACTGTCGAAAGACTTTGAAAATCGATGCCCTAAACAATGAATTCTATTTTTTTTTTGGGATAAAAATTCTTAAATATTAGGCACATGATTGTGTAAATGAACCAAATAAAAATCGTTCCTACTTCATCACGTGAAGAAGGGTTTCCTGAAGGCAAAAGAAAAAAAAGAAGAATTTCAATTAAGGACCAAATAAATAAATTAATTTTAGTCAAATCCCAAAACATTCTAAAATTTTAGTTAAAACCTAAAGACCAAAATGAAAATAAGTTCTTTAGGTAAAAAGACAATAATATCCCTTATCTTATGAACAAGTGAAACCTCCTATGAACAAGTGTGTAATTTTAATAATTAGAAATAAATTAGAGCTCATTTGGTTCAAACCCATAGTGCAGTGCAATGTAATGGTAATACGATACAATACTAATTACATGTCAAGTGTTTGGTTAGATTTTTAAACAAGGTGCAATGAGTTATTTTTTTAATAATTATTTAAAATTAATATATCACACAAAGTCTATTGTACCCTTAATATAATATTTATAGAAAAATAGTTAAGAGTTATTGTACAAGGGTAGCGATAGTGACAATGGTGGAGGAGGAGGTGGCGATGACGGTGGTGAATGAGGCGGTGGCGGTGGCGGCAGTGGAGGAGGAGCAAGTGTCAGTGGCGATGGTGGAGGAGGAGGAAGTGGTGGCGACAGCAATGGAGGAGGCGACTATGACAATGGCGGTGGAGGAGGAGCAGATAGCGGTGATGGTGGAGGAGGAGGAGTTGGAGGTAGGGGCACGGTGGAGGTGGCGGCGATGGCGGTGTAGGAGGAGCAAGCGGCAGTGGAAGAGGAGCAGGTGGGGCCGACAACAGTAGAGGTGGTAGCAATGGCGATGGAGGAGGAGGACGTAGGGTCGATGACGGTGGTGGAAGAGGTAGGGGCACAGTGAAGGTGGCGGCAATGGCGGTGTATGAGGAGCAAGCAGCGGTGGAGGAGGTGGGGCCGACAATGGTAGGGGTGGCAGCGATAGTAATGGAGGAGGAAGAGGTGGGGTCGACGACGGTGGGGGTATGGGCAGCAACGGTAGTGGAGGAGGAGGTGGCGGTGGAAGAGCAAGAGGTGGTTGCGACGGTCGAGGAGGAGGAGGTCAGGGCAACAGCAATGGGGGTGGCGACGACGGCGGTGGCAGAGGAGGTGATAGTGGATATGGCGATAGAGGAAGAGGATGAAGTGGCAATGGCGGCGGCGGCAGTAGTAGAGAAGGAGGAAGTAGCGGCGGTGATGACGAAGAGGTGGAAGAGGAGGTGGCGACAGTAGTAGTGGTTGTGACATAATATGACAAGTGACGTGAAATAAGTGAAACAAAGACAAATGAAGTTAAAGGGTAAATTAGACTTTTAGAACCATGGATGATAATGAGGATTCATAGAGGGGAGGTCTGAATGAGGATTACCATTTTTTTTGTAATCAACATTACCATGGTAATCTCTATTACCATATTAAAGAACAACCAAACACTCTTATTATAGTAATGCAATCATGATTACTATTGCAGGCATACAATGGGGTTGAACAAAATGGGCTCTTAATGTATTATTCATAAGATTTAACATTTTCAAGCTCTTTGGTATCACTATTCCTTAAACAAGTTAAAGACTAGCTCAAGGGACATGTGACCCTTTCACATTTTGAGAAAATTCCAGAAAAAAGCATTTGATATTGTAAAAAGACAATTCAAAGCTATGAAATCTAAAAATTTCATATAAGTTCTTTGGTAGAAATTTAAAATTTTTGAAATCTTGAAATTTTGTGAGATTACGTAAATGCTTTTGAATTTTCACGAGTATCTCAAATTTACAACAGAGGTATTTAAGTAATATGTTTACAACAATAGAGGTATTTACCTAATATGTATTCAAACTGTTAGTTGTTGTGAATTAATATAATCTTATGGCAAAAATTCAGGAGCATTTACATAATCTTACAAAATTTCAAAATTCCAAAAATTTCATATTCTTACCAAAGGACTGATTTGGGATTATCAGATTTCGTAACACTGAATTATCTTTTTACCATTTCAAAGGTTTTTTTCTGAGATTTTCCCTTCCATTTTCTAAGAAAAGAAAACTCATGATCTGATGTAAGTATTGTAGCTTTTAACCAGACTGCCCCAACCTCTCTCTTGTCACATGGACAAATTCTATTGGATTGTAGCGCATGAGTTTTGTCTAAGGTTTTAAGGAGGATATAAGAATCTTTGGTATGTAAGGAGGATATAACAATAGTTGATGGAGCCTTGTACATGCTTAATTGGTCACCTCGTCATGACTAAGGAACCAACCACTCACTATATGAAGTATGAACTTCAATTTTCAATAATCTTTAATTTTAGGAATATTCTTTCTTTTTTACCAGTAATTTTAGGAATGTTCATAGCTTTAGACCTCTCACGAATTTAATATCCCCTGACACAATTTTGCAAACTTAAAACTGATGAGGGACGCTATACATACACCGGACTCGGCTCAATTTTTAGCAAGGTCCAACGTTCATACTGGAACGACAGCAATAGACTTACGAAGATTCGGCGTCCCCATTATTGAGTGTGTTATCAATCATCTGTTTAGCTGATATCACCCTGTCCAGGGTCTCATCTGAAACCACGATCCCTGTCATCTCCGAGTCGGCAACTATTGCTACAGCCGCATCTAGCTCCCCGAGATCAAGGCACACTGAGATGATCTCATCATAAAGTGGTCTGAAATTTTGGGATTAAAAAGCAACCAATAAGCAGCGAATGCCACATATGGGAACAAAGAAAGTGGTAAAAAAAAATATTGCACCATCTAACATAACCCAAAAGGCTGACAGCCATTAATATCATCGATGACCAGAAGAAAGAAGGAAAGAAAAGCAAACTGAGGTGAAACTTGCTATAAAGTTATGTGGAGCTCCAGTATTTAGGAAAGCATCAGAATGAATTAAAAAATTTTCGTTTATCAGATAGAACAATGAAGAAGAACTACAAGAGCATTGCCATTAAAAAGAAAATAGAATTACCTGCCGAATTTATAACCAAGACTATGAGTCGTCTGCAATATCATCAAGAAAGAAGAAGGCAGAGGCGCTCTTATGGCAGCACGCAAGATCATAGCACAATCGCCAATAGTTGGTGTTCCTCCCAGTTCTATAACCTGAATTATACAACCCAACATCTCGTTCAGCCATTTAGATTAAGTACAAGTCCTTATGCATATGTTAGCTATGGCTCCTAATATCATACAGAACTTTTAACTAGACCAGAGCAAGTCTTGCAGATAATAGTTACAAGAGTGACAGATGGACTATATATATATATATATAGATAGATAGATAAAGCCAGACTTAGAATATGAATTAATGTTACATTATGATTTAACCGAAACTGGTAAAAGTGGGAAAAATTATTAATGCACAAAAAGCATGTCACAAAATAAAATCTATAAATCAGAATACATGAGACCATTCATGAGACCCTTCAGAGAATATTTCATTTCCAATGAAGTGAGAAATACACGTAGCCACGTATCACTTAAAAACACAGCTGAGGAGAGCAAGAGGAGCAGTTCCATATGTAATTTGAAAAAGAAATTAGCCAAACAAGTGAACCAAAGATATCGCCAATTAGCATGTTCCATTAAAACTTCTATCAGTTGATAATTAAAAACATAATCTTAAATATTTGTGTATGCTAACTAAACAAAGCTTATATTTGAGATGTTTGACAAAATGTCAAGGGATATTAGTAACACCCTATACACATCTGGTAGGGGTGTTTTGATGAATTTTTTCACAACCTGTCTTGATAGAAATGCCCTCAATTCCGTAATTTGAGCAAGGAAAGGAATGAATAATATCGGAAGTCAGACAAACAGTGAAATAAAAAATGAAAAGGTGAGGCAACTGTGCTTTAAGAACAGGAACTCTCAGAGACCTTTTGATGTGATAAGGGAAGGGGAGAGGGAGAAGAGAGAGGCAGAGAGCTGTTATCCCATATTCCATCACCTTTACTTATGCAAAGAAGGCTGCTAGAGAAACCAATGAGAAGAGTTGAGCTGCCGGCATTTAGTCATAAGAAAAGATGTGCTATATTTCGTATCATGGAAGTGGAAGTGACGGTGGAAGTTACCAAAATGCTTGCTGGCCGGATGGAAGCTGAAAATTTCCATTTCCATAAAATGGGTGGAAGTAAGTCCATTCCTCATGACTATAGAAATGAGCGAAGTTTCATGGAAGTGTATTATTAAGACCATTTTGCCCTTAATTATTTAACTTAATTAACAACTTTACCCTTCCACCATTTTTACTCCCATCCACGATACCTGACACTTCTTAGTGGCAGCAATGATTTTGTGTAGGTGTATCACCACCCCCTTGCTCCATAAGATCCATCTTCAGCAAGCTCTTTACCAGTCTCCATTTTTTGTGAAATCTGGTTCAATTTCTCAGTAACTCCCAACCCAACCTCCATTTTCATAAACATGCCCCAGCCATTTTCAACAGTCTCAACCTCCTCCATCAACAGCAACAACTAAGCTCAAAGGGTGGTTATCCAATGTCGGTTTGACAATGGGTGTAGTTTCAACATCAACCCATTGAACCACATTCCATGTGTGGCTTGCTTTGATGACGATAAATGGCGGTCTCCATGGTTTTTGATCTATGCAGAAATTTCAGTTTCAGATCCTCTAGCCCAG
Source organism: Acacia concinna (assembly GCA_037177275.1). Classification (NCBI taxonomy): domain Eukaryota; kingdom Viridiplantae; phylum Streptophyta; class Magnoliopsida; order Fabales; family Fabaceae; genus Acacia; species Acacia concinna. The sequence goes on from JBAGKO010000015.1 coordinate 351,585, forward strand.
TTTTTCACTTCTTCATTTCAAATCTATGTTTCTTGTTCTGGTAAATGAATCTTGCTAATTCTGGTTTGAATGGATTGCTCGAAGGTGGGTATTGATGGTGGTACATGATGGTGACAATGGGTGTTCATGGCTTGATATGATCGTTACAGTGAGTGTTCATTGTGGTACACAGTTATTCATGGTGGATTGGTTACAAATCTTTTTTTTTTTTTCTAAAAAATTTTGTACAAGGAATTATGGTTTTTCAATATTAAACGTAACTTTCAATCAAACAAAGATTTTCAATATTAGTTTTGTTCAAGGAATCAAATATAAGAATTCCATGGACATATCAAACTTAGTTTTCAATCCAATTGCACTTCTTACTCCCCTTATACTTCCACTTCCATCAAAACCAGTTCTAGATGTCAAACAAAGCACAAAGGGAGACCAAGGAAAATTTAGGGTCTGATAGAGTTGCTTTAGCTGGTCAAAATTATGAAAGTCAAATTAGGAAGATGCAAGAAAGAGGAAAGCTACTTTTTGATTGCCAGGACATTGACCTGTGGATATTTGCTCTTTTGGAGAAAGAAACTAAGCACTAGGGTTGGTTTACGATTGCTATAGGCCTGAGCTAGGAAATGGTTGTTTGGGGGTTGTGGGAGTCACTTTTTGGGACAATAATAGTTGCTGGTTTCACTAGGGAAGGGGACTAGTTTGTATTGAGAGTGTAGTGAGAAGAGCTCTGACCTCTCGAAAGTCAGATTTGGGGTACAGGAAGATATCATCTTTCTCCATCATTTTATCTTTCACTTTAGTGTGCTAGCTCTTTTATATCAATTGTGCAAGTTTAGAGGGAGTTAGTGTGAGTGATCTACTGTAATTATACCTTATGTTCTTGAGGAGGAAATATGTTGTGGAATCAATATAAGTTTCAACACTATTTTCCTACTATTTTATCTTGATTCCTAACAATTGGTATCAGAGCGGTAAGTTCCTAGGGACTTAGAAGGAGAGTAAAATGGGAGGAAGAGACTTGAGTATGCTCAGCCTTAGAGAACTGAAGCAGATGTTGGAGGCAACTGTGTTTCACCAGAATGTAGATCCTTCATTAGGCAACAGCGGAGTAGAGGATAAATCAAAGGCAGAAGTTGGAACAAAAGATGTGGTAGTAGATGAGAATGCGAAAGAAGATACAGACATTGAAGCAGAGGCAAAAATGCAAGAGAAAGATTATGAGAAGCAAGACTAGAACAAACCAGATAAACTAGAGGAAAGGGAGGATGTGCCTACTGCTAAACAAAAATTAAAGGCATCATCTTTTTCACTAAAAGGGATGCTTGAAGAAGTTTTTGATGACAACCCAAGAAAAAGGGTGACACCTGAAACTGTTCAAGTCTAGGAAGCAGTCAACATAGTGCCAAGACTTGCCAATAAGGTCCAACAAACATTTGTGGCAGTAGAAGTCAAGAAACGATTAAGGGAATGAAGGGAGCATGGAAAGTTGAGAGGGCTCAAGTGCGATGTGGGAGATACCATAAGCGACAACGATGATGACGAAGAAGAAGAAGAAAGAAGGTCAAGGCAGAGCTGGAAATAGCAAGAAACATGTCATTGCAAGTAGTTATTGAATCTGAAACGGGAATGAGAGGAATCGAATGCTGGAGATTGAGAAGGGCCTTAGGGTTCACAAAAAGTATAGTTCAACCATTGGGCTTAAAATATTATTGGCCCAACTGATATGAAGTTGTAAAATGAATAAAATGTGTAGGAAATTAGGGATTTAATTGGCGCATTTAATGATGTTGTTGTGCTGTGCCTTTTGCTGGTTTAAATGTTCTGTTATGTCTGTTATAAGTTTTCTGTTACAGTGTTAATTCCCTAGCGCCTTACAATTCTTCTATAAATAAGAAGAGGGCTAATGTACATCAGTTTTGGACTATTGTCAGTAAGAATACAGATTCGAGTTCTTCATCCTTCTCTTCTCATCTAACTCTCTCTATCCTCCTCTGAATTATCTCCTAAATCACTCATTCTTTCTATCCTAACCCTAATAGTAGATTCATATTACAAGAAAGATAACAGTGGTATCAGAGCTTCTGTCCTCGGCCTTGGGTTATCAGTCATTGCCTTCCGACTTGAATGGTAGAAACTAGATCTCAAGAACAATCAAGAGTGGATCAAGAAAGGTTGCAGACCATCGAACAGAAATTGGAGACAGTGGATTCTCTTCATGATGCAGTGCAGGGGTTCAGAAATGTATTGCAGCTGGCTGTTCACACTAACCAGCAAACCATTGACACGTTGGCTCAACAGATTCGAGGACTAACGCATGTGATGCAAAACCTCACACAGCAGTTCAATCGCAGAAATCAAGACCCACTGGAAAGATTTAATGGCGGAGGATATCACGACGGCAATAATGGTCGGCATGGCTACCAACGTCCTACGCAGTTTACTAAAATGGAGTTTCCGCGATACACGCGCCAAGACGTGGAAAATTGGTTGATTAAAGCCGAAAGATACTTTCAGCTGAATGGGACGCCTGACGCAACCAGAATTTCGATAGCATCGATTCACTTAGATAACGGTACCTTCAACTGGCACGTCGGGTTGGAGAGAAAAGACAGAGTTCTGCAGACCTGGGCGTCACCTTCGACAAGGCCTATGAGCAACCGATGACAGATTTTACACATCTACAGCAGACCAACACACTCCAAGAATTTAATGCCAAATTCGATGCGATTACGGTTTGGCTGAATCTTTCCGATGAACACTTGGTCGATGCATATATTGGAGCTTTGAAGGATGAAATAGCCGATACGATGAGGCTCTTTAATCCGCGCACCATGATTGAAGCACATAGGTTTGGCGCGTGTCCAGGAGATCGCGGTTGACCGAAAGATCAGGAAGACAATTGGAGATCGTTTCCCGCGACAGCTCACGAACTCCAGTAACGTGTCAAACTACTCTTCTTAGTCAAACTTTAATAAGAATGGGTCTACTGCAAATGGGTTTCAGCCTAAAGACCATCTTGCCCTTACTGGTACAAATAATAATAATAATACTTTCAAGAAGGCTGGGTTCACACCGGAAACCAATATTAGGCCCGTAAAACTCTGACAGCAGAAGAAGAGGCTGAGCATAGGCAAAAGAATTTGTGTTTCTTCTGAAACAAGAGAGCACCGCTGTCCGCAAAATGAAAAGCTTCAGCTCCACTTGGTACTGTTGGAAGATGTTGTAGAGGAGGCCGAATCAATTCATTCTGAAACAGAGGTAGTTGAAGATGTGGAGCAAGAGTCACCTTCTATCTCTCTTGATGCCATTTAAGGTACCAATCATGTTCAATCAATGCGTGTGTATGGTTCTGTGGGTAAATAGACCCTGCAAATCTTAGTAGACAGTGGGAGCACGCATGATTTTTTGAATTTAGATACAGCAAGGAAACTTGGGTGGCAGGACCAAGGTGCACCATCCTCTTTTGGGGAAATTGCAGGAGGAAGGTTGAAAATCCATGGACTTTGGCCTGAGTTTAAATGGAAAATGCAGGGGTTTGAATTCATATTTGATTTTCGCATTATTGAGTTGTGCCCTTATGATATGGTACTTGGGTTGCAGTGGCTAAAGAGTATTAAAAATGCGTTTTGGGATTATGAAAATCTATCAATGTATTTTTGGCAAGATGGGCAGATGGTGAAACTTCAAGCTAATGTCCCTAGACCCCTGAAAATTGTTGCACCAAAGAGAGTAGAAGCAAGCTGTCAAAGAGAGGAGCAACTTTATTTTCTGCAGATGGTTAAGTATCAAGGAGAAAGAATAAGTTGCTTGGCCATTAAAGAGGATAATAATATGCTGCCCACTGAAGTGCAAGTGGTTTTAGAAGAGTTTGCCGTAGTGTTTGCTGAACCTAAGAGTCTTCCCCCACTCAGGGAAGGCCACAATCACCCTATTGTTTTGGAGGAGGGCACAAATCCTGTTTCTTTGAAGCCCTACAGGTATCAATCTGCACAAAAAGATGTGATTGAAAAATTGGTTGCTGGATTGATTGAAAATGGAGTAGTACAGAATAGTTGTTCTCCCTTTTCAACTCCAATAGTACTTGTTAAAAAGAAAGATGGCTCATAGAGGATGTGTGTGGACTATAGGGAATTGAATAAGAAGACAGCCAAGAATCAATACCCTATTCCCTTGGTTGAGGATCTGTTTGATGAGTTAAGTGGTGCTAGGTGGTTCACTAAGCTAGATTTAAGGGCAGATAAGGATGCAGCCTGAAGATGCTTATAAGACAGCTTTCAAAATGCATTCTGGGCACTGAGTGGCTAGTAATGCCTTTTGGTCTCACTAATGCTCCCGGTACATTTCAGGGGGCAATGAATGATATTTTCAGACCTTATCTTAGGAAGTTTATCCTAGTAGTCTTTGATGATATCCTAATATATAGTGCTTCCCTTGCTGAACATCAGGAACATTTGAGGATTGCTCTCCAAACATTACAGCAAAATCACTATTTTGCCAAGGAGAATAAATGTACATTTGCTGCAACTACTGTGGAGTACTTGGGGCATATTTTGGGTAATGGAGTAGTGGCAACTGATCCAAAGAAGATAAGTGCTGTTGCTGATTGGCCACAACCCACTTCTGTTAAGCAGTTGAGGTTTTTTTGGGCCTAGCTGACTATTATAGGCAATTTATAAGAAATTACGGTGTTATTGCAAGACCTCTGGCTCTTTTGTTGAGGAAAAATGCCTTTGAGTGGTCTGA
>JBAGKO010000015.1:365836-380483 GCA_037177275.1 Acacia concinna
TAACTGACTCAATAACCGACTAGGAACAATACCTAACTGTAATGACTGTTAACATAGAAAAGAAACTGACAATAACTACCCTTCACAACATATAATAACATAACAACCGAAACCCCAAGTGCTTAACCCGCACGATTCCTTCTAGAGTAGACCATTAAAGGCTGTGGGTTCCTATCAATTTCATTACTGGTTTGCCCAAGTCAAGAGGGTTGGATACTATTCTAGTGGTTGTGGACAGACTCAGTAAGTATAGCCATTTTATTGCACTTTCCCATCCTTATTCAGTGAAAACTGTTGCTGAAATCTTTTGTAAGGAAGTGGTTAGATTGCACGGCATGCCCCACTCCGTTGTGTCTGATCATGATTCAGTGTTTTTAAGCACATTTTGGCAGGAACTGTTCCAGTTAAGTAAAACGCGTCTAAACATGAGTACAGCCTATCATCCTCAATCAGACGGGCAAACTAAGGTTGTTAGCAGATGTTTAGAAACGTATCTTCGCTGCTTCACTCATGAACATCCAAAAATGTGGAGTAAATATATTGGATGGGCTGAATATTCCTTCAACACTAGTTTTCATGTTGCTGCCCAAAACACTCCTTTTAAGCTGGTTTATGGGAGAGAGCCACCACCCCTCTTACCTTATGTCAGAGGCGAAACTCTAGTAGCTGACTTGGAAGACCAACTGATTTGAGGGATGAAATGCTTCGGGTGTTACATCAGAATTTACTGAAAGCTCAGCAAAGAATGAAGCACCAGGCAGATAAGCATAGGAAGGAGCTGAATTTTGAACTAGGAGATGTGGTTTGGTTAAGATTACAACCTTATAGACAGCAGTCTTTGGCAAAGCGAAAATTTGAGAAGCTGTCACCAAGATTTTTCGGCCCTTTTAAAGTGCTAAAGAAGGTGGGTCAAGTAGCATATCAGCTCGAACTTCCTGCAGGCTCAAAAATTCATCCAGTATTCCACGTTTCTCTTCTCCGTCCAGCTTTAGGCCAAAGCCCAGTAAACCTTGATATTCCGCTGCCACTTTCTGCTGATTTGGAATTAATGCTGAAACCAACCCAGGTGTTAAAACACCGGTGGACAAAATAAGATACTCTGGAAATTTTAATTCTTTGGGAAGCACGCCCACAGGAAGATTCAACTTGGGAGGACTACAACGCAATTGCTGAGCAATTTCCAGAGTTTCGACTTGAGGACAAGTCTTTTTTCAAAAGGGGGAGTAATGATAGCAACCCAATATTAATTTACTCTAAGAGAAAGAAACGGTCAAATGAAGTCTTAGAAAATAATGTTTAGTTTTTGAATAGTTTATGTAATTTTTTTTAATATTTATTGACCGGGTCTTTTCTTAGTGGAATTAGTGGAGCCACTCCACTAATAGTCATGTAGGTGTAGTGTCAGTTATTTCAACTATTTTTTAGCTTGTGTCAATTAAAGAAAAACCCAAAAAAATAAGCTCTATGAGTTATAAATAGGCCTTGGCCATGATCAATGAACATCATCGAATTTACAGAGTGAATTATTATGTGGAGATTCTTCTGGCTATTAGAAGATTTTAAGAGAGATACTTACTTGAGATTCTTCTTATAGATTTTTCCTATCCTTTATTTTTTTTGAGTTAGATACTAACACACACACTACAACTAGAAATGCAGAAAAGGCATTGCAACAGAAACAATACCTAGCAATGTAATCAATCTCATAACCAAGTTCAGCCTCCTCTTGTAAAGGTTCAATCCATGAGCTGACCAATGTTCGGTATTTTCTGCTCAATATCATTGCTCGTGGTGGAATTGCTTGCTTATCTTTGGCCATAGCTTCTAAAGCTTCAAGCATCTCAACAATCCTTCCTGAATTTTAAAAAATTACAAGAAGCTGAGGGAACCATTTGAAGCAGTTGTGAGGAAATTCAGGCTAAAAATGTTTCCAAAGTTAAATTTCAACCCATCCTATCTTAATATCAGATTATGAGCAACCAATATAAATTCATATAAGATAGGTACATAATTAACTGTTGAATATAAGGATGTAACGAAATCAACTATTGTTTAAGCAATCCACATTCTATTGATCTTCATGTAGGAACTTAGTACCTTTTCTATATGATAATAGTTATATATGTTGTTGTTCCTTGATTACCCACATAAATATCAAATGCAAGCCCTACAGCAAAGTGATGGGAATCCAAAGGGCAATTTTGTCAATTTCGCTATTGCATAACATTCAATTTTCAAAAGGTGCAAGTGGAGCAAGACAAATGGGATCTCAATTAAGTCATTTTAGTTTTATTTTCTATATAATTTTATTATTTATAAGAGTCAATTTGCACTTTCCCAAATTATTTGGAAGATTTGATATATCTTTTAGATATTTTGAATTATCCTCAATTTAATTATGTTTAGATGGCATCTTATTCATCAATATCTTAAAATATCTTTTGTTTACAAAAAAAATTTGAGCCGTCTTAGGGCTAGAAAGTTTCTCTATTTAAGGGTCAAACTGTACTTAGTTATTATTAGATATTGGAATAAGTTTCCTTTTTTTCTTTTTTCTCTAGTTTAACTTGTAAGTGTGTATTAGATTTTGATTATCTCTTGTGGAGCCTCTACGGTTTTAGCTGATCAATTCCTATATTTTTTAGGTTTTGTTGTATAAGTCACGCAATTCAAATGACTAACATCAAGTTTCTTACTTGATAGGCAATTTTTCTAAAAATTTTAAAAGAAAAGGCTGACAAACCATAAATCATAATTCAAAACCACCAATTTTTTCATCACATAATGAAAATGGTTTTTCAAACGACTAACATCAAGTTTTGTATTTGATAAACAATATTTCTCCAATAAGTGAAACTACATTATACTTCAGATGGATGGTGTTGTGAACTTGAAGTTTATTTAGGATTTTGGGGTTAGAAGGAGCAGGAGGGAATTAGAAGATAGAAAAGGAACCGAGGATATGAAAAAGAAGAGAAAAACACGATAGAGCTAAACTCTCGTATTATTTCTGAAATGTCATGAATGAATCAATTACAAGGGGTCGCCTCCAAATTATAGAAGGTAGGCTCAGGAAGCATTACAACAGTCATTAACAAAATACGGTTATTCTAACATAGTCACTTAGAAAGGATACAACTAATGCCGGTCACTAACGGTTACATATCCTCGGCTAATGTTGCTCATCCTCGCCAACTATTCAACTAAAATTATAATGACATAACAGATGGACACCAACTGACAGCAGAGACATCAGATACAATATGAGATTTGATTCTCTAGTCAGCATAATTACATGTATCACAGAATAAAAGGATTCAACTGAGAGTGAAGTATAGTATGAATTTTAGGGGTTTTAGGAATTAGGAGTAAAAAGAAGAGAGGGTTGAAGAAATAGAGAGGGAATCAAGAGAAGATCAGTAGAGGCAGAGAGAACAATTCTGAATAATACTTAGTTGTTTGATTGAGATGTCAAAACTGATGAAATGTAAGAGGTTATGCCTATTTATAATAAGGCAGGGGTAAGGCCTTGTTTGGTTGGAAGTTTTTCGAGGTTAAGTTAGGTGAGATGAGGGTTGAAGGTTAAAAAAACCTTGTTTGCTGGAAAGGAGGGGAGGGAAAAAATTTTGTCATTTAGTGGTAACCTCCCCTCTTCTACAAAACCTCCAAAATGGCGTTTTTGTAAGGGGAGAGAAAATTTTAGTATCATTGTGACCACACTGCCCATAGCTATTTTTCAATATTCCATATGTACACCTCCAACTTAAAACCCTTTTTCTCCTCTTCATTGTATCGGCAGCCTTGCCGTCACCTGCACCTCAAACTCAAGGTAAATCATAAAGGATTCTATACATGCTCACACAAAAACCTATAGCTCTGTTGCTGGTTGGTTTTCTTAATTTTTTTTATTATATTTTTGTTTTCTGGTTTTGTAATTTTGGCCATAAATCATGCTGATATCTTGGATCAATGACTCAGCCGTTTCTATTATCGATTGAGAATCTTTGGGTAAATGGGTATGTTTGGTTTTTTGGTGATTTCTATTCCGCATAATGCTCGTGTCTTCCCACCAAAAACTCAGAATTCAAATGTTACTCCTTTTAATCCTTCAATGTTATGCAACTCTCTGATTCACTGCTATTTCTGAGACACTGAGTATCAACTTGTTTTCAATTTTTTTTTTGGGAAAGACAACTTGTTGATTTAAAGATGAAGTTTTTAACTTCTTTGACTACCTTTATCTTCTAATCAGTTTGGTACTGAATTTTATAAATTACTATTTCATTTAATTAGTAAATGAAACTTGGGTCTCCTAAATAAGAGGTATGTTCAAAATCTGCACTGGTTGGAATCTGGAAGAAAAATTTATAAAGCATGTTTAATTTTTATCATCTTGTGTATTTGGGGGATCTTCTTGTCATCCCACAATGCCTTCATAAACCATGTTTACCTTACATTTCCCCTTCAAGCGTAAATCAGAGGTACTTGTTGGTTTTTCCTCACGTTAGGTGGGCTATCAATAAAAATCTTTGGTCTTACGAGAAATCATTCATCATAATGCCTTAGTGTAGAACCTTCTTCATTTAGCCTCTTTTGAGGCCTTATTCTGTTTGGCATATTGTGTGTGGGCTTCTTTTATTTTCCCCCCGGAACTGAAGCACATGAGAAGCTTAGTTCCATTGTTTTATTATGTTTATATGACTTTAAAGATGCTTGGGTCAGTGAGTTGTTTCCTAATTTTAATGACATGCTAAATAATTTTATTAAATGTGCTTATCTGATTATGTTAATTTGATTACATATTATTAATTATAAGCTATTTGTTATGTCTTGTGTGGTCTAGTAAAAGGTGAATTCAAATAAAGAAAAAAACTGTGACTTGGTTGAGTTGAAGGATGTCATGTTTGAAGTTGCAAATGCAATCAATGTTGGAAATCAAGCAATAATTACTGGAAATGAAGCGCTGAAAGAAGCAAATGAAATAGCTATAGAAAGAATTCAAGCTAGAGAAACATCTAAAAAGCTTCCTCAATTGACCGATGAACAAATATGGAAATTGATTCAAGATTGTGGTTTCTCAACAACAAATGTTACAAAGATTTATAGGGTTCTTATGGGTGATTGTGACCCTACCAAGGACATTTGTGGAATGCCCCATTCTTGCTCGCAAGGACTTGCTTATGGATATTGTGACAAACTTAGCAATTTAGTTTGCTAACTATTTAGATACTTTTGATCTTAGCAATTTAGTTTGCTAATTTTGGAGACTTTTGCTGTTTCAACATCTTGCCTTTTAAGCAATGATTTTTTATAATCACTTACTAGCCATATGGATATTTCGGAAGAATCAGCAATATAGGACTTGTGTAGTTTGCTAACCATATGGAAGTTGATGATGATGTAAGTTGACATGCAAAATATGTAATTATCCATTAGACTTTGAATTTTTGATAGTGATGTAAAGTCAGGATGCCAAGGTCATTATTTGGTGGATGAAAGTGTTTTATATTTTCTATTAGGTGGAATTTAGTGACTTTAGTTCCTAATTGAAGTAAATTTATTAAATGTTTCACTTATGCTCTTCATGATGGCTGTGTTATAATTCTATTGATAAATTAACAAGAAATAATATTTTTAATAAAACATTGTAAAACAAATAAGCAACATATATAGATAAAGACAAAAGGGCGTATTTGCCCACTTAACATTAACTCCCCTCATCTACCCTCTTGAACCAAACAAGAAACCAAACCTAATTTCCCTTCTTCTTGAACCAAACAAGCTTATAAGCTCCCATACCCTAACTTTCATGAACCTCACCTAACCTAACTCCATTTGAACCAATGAATGGAGGTTTTTCTAACTTAGGTGAGCGTTGAATATAATAAAACATTGTTTGGTTGGAAGGAGGGGAGAGGAGGAATGGGAAAAAATTTTGTCTTTTAGTCTCCCCTCCCCTCATTTCTCAAACCTCCAAATCTGGGGTTTTTCTTAAGTGAAAGAGAACTTGTATCTCAACTTGACCAATTTGCCCATGGCTATTTTTTGACATTACTTAACTACTCTCCTAACCGAACTTTCCCTCTTCTTAAACCAAACAAGCTCATAATCTCCCTTAACCTAACTTTAATAAACATCACCTAACATCACTTGCATTGAACAAAACACATGCTAAAGGGTCATGAGTTAGATATGTAGCTAAGGCCGTGTATGATTAGGGCTGCTCTATAAGGGCTAGGGTCACTCATCCTTCTAACTAACATTAACGTCAACTCTGTATTTATACACTACTCCCTCCATTTCATAATATAAGAAAAAACCACTACACATGCTGTTTCATATTATAAGAAACATTTGAAGAATGTTTTAATTTTTACTTTTTACTTTCTCATTTTGCCCTTACTTAATCATCCTATTCAATGTCAATATATTAATATCACACATTCTCCCTCTTGGACAGTCATATTTATTACTCTTCTACCATATTTATTATTCTCTCTCTTCTACAACACTCCTTATTATAATAATAATTTCCTTATTCTCTCTCTTATTTCCTATCTCCTCATAAATAAGGGTATTTTAGTCAAAAAGATTACAATTTTGACACACTTATTATTTTTAACCGTCAATTCAAACCGCAAGATTTAGTTAAACGTTTCTTATAATATGACATAGAGGGAGTATTTTGTAACAAGGAATTGGCAATGCCAAAAGTACATTCACAGGTACTAAAGATTTTTCAACATTTCATTTGTCATTACAAATAAATACACTCAAATGGGGAAGAGATGGGAGAAATAGAAGAATGGAGCATTACCAAAAGGGGTATGGACAGGAATGAGAATTATATTGTACAGAAGATAGAATGAAATTTCAAATTCTGTGAGTATAAAGATGACATCATTATAAATGAGAAAGCTGTTATTAAGTAATATAGTCAAACCTTCTCGACACAAAGCCCGTAGATACAATGAAAGTGGATCTCCATAGTTCCCTTCATCATGAAGCAAAATTGTGCCACCTTCAAAGTTTTTAAGGGCACGAAAATGCCTAATAGCTTCTCGCACTACGCAGTACTTGGTAAAACATTCCACTAGCAGCCTGAAAAGGTTGTTAATCAGGCTAGAAGGAAAAGTCGAGGTCACAAAACATAGAGACCCACTGCCATTGAAGTAAATTAGCAGCTCAACTAATGCATACATCCCCAAGAACTGAGTTATTATTCAGTTCTCTAGAAAGCACATAATACTTAAGGGGAACTAAAATTGATACACGGCTTAATAGTCTATCCCCTATCCCCAAAATAACAAAATTTATCAAGGCTATTTTATCATGCGCAAAGCATTAAGCATAAGAGAGAGCCCTGTTTAAAAAAGAAATATGAAGATAATGTGTCTTACGCATGGGTCTTAGCATTTGGTTGTATTCGCTGGTGATCCTCAACCATCATGCCAAGTATCTCAGCAACATCTTGCATTCTATATGTCATACAAAAAGACGGTGGTATAATCAAACACACAATACTAATCAATCTAGAGAAGATTAAATATACGAATCCATGGAGAAGACTTCACATTATTCTGCATAAAACTGAAACAGGTAAAATGTGAATACATTAGCACATATTAAAAAGAAACTTAAAGGCATTACAGTCTCTTATGTCTAAGAATATAGATCAAAGGGCAGGAAATGGTGTTAAATGATAAGTTTATATGATGTGTTATCGTTAATTGAATATAAATCCCTAATCCCCAATTTAATTCCTAATCCCTCTTATTTTCGCTATTTTAGTAGATTGGGCCAAATTAAGCCTAATGGGCCCATTAAGAATATTAATCTATAATTAGCGCATAATAGGAGATGTCTCAACTCTATAAACAGATATCTCTATTGCCATTAACTAGTTGCTGACTAATTTGTATCCTGAAGTTCGTATTGAACTTGATTGTTGGAAATCAATAAAAATACTTCTTTCGTTACCTCTCTTATTCTCTTCTTCTCCTATTCTTTCTAGTTTATTCTATGATACTGTATCAAGTGGTATCAGAGCAGTCCTTCCTTGGCTGTCTCTTCCACCCTTTATCCGTTTCCTTGATTAAAACCCAGAAAAAGAACCATGCTTCCCCCTTCTTTCCAAGACTCAAATGAAAACCAAATGTGGCTACGGAAAAAAAGCAGTGTCAAGGAATTTAATACTTTCCTAGACGAGGCCATGAGTCACTTGCAACTACCAGAAAAATATCTCGCTGTGACATATGTGGCAGGGCTAAAGAAAGAAATAGCTGACTCTATTCACTTATTCAGACCAACCAGTTTGCATGATGCGAAGGTTTTGGCAAGAATGCAAGAAATCACCTTTGAAAGGCAAGCTGAGAAGGAAAGAAAGGCTTTGGAAGATCAAAGACAGAAGCACACGCATATGTTCATCAAGAATGAGACCCAAGAAGTGCACCCAACAGCACAAGAACCCTTCTTTGCTCGGGAGAAAAATGATGACGAGCAAGAAGTTCTTGTCACATACAAAAGATTAGGGGTATTCGTCAGCTATCCAAGAATGTTTTGCTGATGCGGGAACTTCTATTGCAGAACAAGACGAAATTCTTGAAGCCTCTATTCTTGAGCAAGAAAACAGATCCAAATCGGGGACTTCATTTTCTTCTTTTCCTTTGCCATCTGACAACACCTCAACACCCTTGTAGTTTCATCTCCAAGCGTGGACTCTGCTTGGGCTTTACGAGGCCTTTCACACGTAGCAGATTGTAGGGAGGAAATGCCGGAAACAAAGTTTGGAGTTGGTGCATCTTCAAAAATCGACTCTCTTGAAGATTTTTTGGGTGGGTCGCACTTCACACCGCGGGCGACCTTAGTTGGTTTCTTGCCACTACATTCAATTTTGTCCCCAGCATCTCTGTTTCTGTCTCTAAACTGAAGTATTTTGCAAGATTGTGCACATATTTCAAGACGCATGGAACTGGATTTGTGGTATGTTCAGGAGGTGTGGCTGCTTGTGGTTCAGTTTGCAAAGTCAAAACTCCCTTTCCAGCTGGCTGCCATATTCTCCAAGTATGAGGGTTATTTTGAAGAACCAGTGCGTTGGGGACAAATAGGTGAATCTATGGGTTTTTTATTTCAAGAAAATGTTCCAAGGTTACTACCATGGATCCATTGGTTAATAACCAAAGCCTTGTTCTGCCATCAACACCCTACTGTACGTGTAAATCTGACTTGGTTCAAAGGAAGCTTAATAAAGATGCTTTTAGGCTCTAGGCTAGTGCTTTATGTGCTTTATGTGGAGGCCAATGTCCAGTGGATAATATCTGGGGTCCTGCAACTAATGAAAAAGGCAGAAAGTTTATTCACATGGTGGGACCCTGTGTACCAGCTTTTTCAAAGTAGGGAAAAGAACAAGTCAAAGAATTCTACTCTAGCAGAAGTTTTTCCAAAATTAAGAAGCTCCTGGAGCTTATGTTTTTATCTGGGGTTCAATCTATCATACTAGTATTTTTGTTGTATTTTGTTTTTGTCCACCATCCTTGAGGGCAAGGATGTTTTGGGAAGGGGGTATTGATATGTTATCGTTAATTGAGTATAAATCCCTAATCCCCAATTTAATTCCTAATCCCTCTTAGTTCCCTTGTTTTAGTAGATTGTGCCAAATTAAGCCTAATAGGCCCATTAGGAATAGTAATATGTAATTAGCACATGATAGGAGATGTCTTAACTCTATAAATAGATATCTCTATTGCCATTAACTAGTTGCTGACTGATTTGTATCATGAAGCTCAGATTGAACTTGATTGTTGGAAATCAATAAAAATACTTCTTTCATTACCTCTCTGATTCTCTTCTTCTCCTATTATTTCTGGTTTATTCTACGATACTGTGTCATTATACAATTCATATTATCAAATTTGGTTATACTTGGAGAACCATCGGGTTGAGGTTGAGAAACAATTTCAAGCCCTTGAGAAACACAAAGGCAATGAACTAACCTGTCATAAGATTCAGCTCTAGTATATGCTTGAATAACCCAATTGTAGGTCTCTGTATCAGGCTTCATATAATCTGTAACACAAAGATGATCCATTTCACATGGAAAAATATAGGATAAAATTTTTGTATCATTTGAAACTTGAGAATGACCCTGGCTTTAGAAGACAAGTTTAACACAAGCAACACACCATAAAACCAAGCTTATTCAGCAATGGTTAACAGAAATAATATCAGTAAGAAAATATAAGCACCAGAAAAGGGGCGTGGAAGAAGTAAAAGAAGATATTAACCTTCTCCATATTCCATATTCTCAAATGTAGCAAAAGCTATTTCAGGTATTCCGCAGGTAGCCTAATTCAGTTAAAGCAAGAGAGATGACATAAGTTTGGTGCAATATTCATTAATCATAATTTGAAGTAGCCAGGCAAAAACTAAACAGCCTAAATCAATTTTTCATAGTTAACTGCAATTTTGTGTAAAAAATAAAAAATAAAAAACTTTATTCGGACAAAACATGTCAAAATAATGCACCGCAGGCCCGTCTTCTCATCATAAGAACAACATTAATTACCTTCACGAAGAATTCTAATAAAAGGGAGCCATGAATTACACAGCAAGGATTTGATTGGCACTTTCAGGAAGAGGATAAATAAATTAATTGACCCATGAATCAGGGCAAGAATAGTCACCAAAAGGATAATACCTAAGAAGAAAGAACTGCTTGTGCAGCTTGTAGCTGTCAAATTATCCTGACATCTATGACCTACTCAATCCCATCAATGCCAAAAAAATAAAATCAGAACAATAACCACGTTCAGGAACGGCACCTGCACACTAAGCAGACAATTGAAATGAAATGTTGTTGCCATCCTCCCTGCCGCCTCCATCTCATAAGCAATTTCTAAGGCATTGGAATGATCCCCCACTTTACAGTCTTCCCCGATTAAAAGATCATAAACATTATCAGTGGCTCTAAGGCCACCTTTGGCACCTTCAAAGAACACTCGGTTGGCACCTTCCAAATGATTTTCCCCAACAAGTTCCTCTGCATGAGATGATAAGGGTCACAAATACCATGTCCAAAATCATAAAGTGAAGAGGCTGTGTTGAATAAATACATCAAATAACTAATTCAAATGTTTCTTACCAATAAGCACTATCCATGCTTGACGCACGTCATAATTGAGATTTTCCATAGCCGCAAGTATTTCTAGACCTCTGGCGGCACGCCCTTTGCGCCCAAATAATCTAATCAAGGCCAGAAATGTCTCGTGAACAGGGCGTAGCCCTGCACTCAACTCTCTTCGCAGTGACTGCATCTGCATATGCGTAAGGATGTACGTTTTAGTTTCGAAAAGGCGGATTTGAGTTCGAACCGGAAATCCAACACGCCCACCCCCAACCCGGGCCCTCTATCTCTGTTTTGCCTTGTTTAGTCTTTAATATTTTGCCCTCACTATTATTAAGTCCGGGAAATACTTAAGTTTCGTCCAAATACAATGGTTACACAAATGTAATTGGAGACGATGTTTCGCACGCAGGAATTTGCTTTAATATGCGCATTGCAGAAATTGTTTGCAGCAAAATGATAAAGAATGAATACCGCAGCTTCTTCATCATCGTTGAGGACATGAGAGACTATCAAGCCATGAAAGGACCTGGGACCGGGGCTGAGCCCAGCAGCAATCATGTCGTAGATAACCTCAGAGGCACCAACGGAATCGTGGTTCCGGGCCCGGTCCATAAGCTCCTCCATGAAAGTGAAGCGAAGCCCATTCTCGATGGCAGTGTCATCATCCTTCGGCTGCCTCTTCCTTCTCGTTCGCTTCTCAGGAGCTGAGACTGCAGCGCGAACAACAATGCTTCGACGAGATAGCCTACTCAATTTGAACGGGAAAGATGTGTTTGGCAAGAGAACAGCGGACATGAGGATAAGAAATCGGAATAGCCGAAATGATTCTCTGAAACACAGCTAAGGCAGTTGCTCAACCGAGGTAATTCTGACGAGGCAAACAGCGAATCCGGGCGCGAACAATCTGATTCCGACGACGAGTCGTTTATGTTGCTGTTAAAAGGGAAAATTAATTTTTGGTTCTTGTATAGTTTGTTCCTAACTAATTAACTTTTAAAAATAGTTTTTATAAATTCTGAAGTAAATATATAAGAGAAGTTTTGTCTCATAAACCTAAGTTTCAAACCTTAGTTTAAGGGTTTGCCAAACAGACTTTAAATTGTAAGTCAGTTCTTATACTTTGCCTGGGTATAACTCAATCCATATAATTATTATGACTTTATTGTAACCCGATCCTTGAATTTTGACTCACAGTGAGTAGTTCAAACAACAAGGATCAAGTTGCAGTGGGTCAAAATTATATGGACTAAGTTACACCAAGTAAAAGTATAAGACTGAATTACAATTTGGTTAAAACTAGAAAGACAAAAAGATTACTCTTTCGTTGTTAAAAATTAAATTTAAAAATATGAGTAATACACATGCCACTGCCAAAAAAGCACTAAGGGAGATTTGTAAACTAAATAATGCTAGTCTTTGTGCATGTTTGGTACAACGTATGCAAGCAAAAATCAGATGTTTATGGAGGTAATCGGACGTTGCTTTAAAAATGGTGTCACTTGAGTGTTTAGAAGCACAATAGACATATTGGACTTATCTAAAATAAGGTATTTTGATAAGCAACTCATTGAAACTTATTTATCTGATTGTCTTATATCCATTAAATATGATTGAAAAAACCACCTAGTCATTTTACTCTTACCTCCAAAGCCTTGAGCGAGCATCACGTGTAGAGTTCCCACCACAGTCCATTGCGCGAAAAGGAAAGAGCCACCGCGTGAGCCGCCTTCCTCCACTGTGGTATGGCGAAAAGGAAATATGTGTTCATACGCTGCCAATAATATACGTTTATATGTTTTGATTTCTGTATAAATGATGGTGTGTAAATGGTAGTGTTTTAGCTTCCCATCATCTTGTGAATTATGGACTCTGATCAAGGTAGAGCAATATGGGATGAATACCTTATTGAGGTTATGATCAATGCATGTGTTGACCAAATATATATAAAAAAGAACGTCATGGAACCACTTTTATAAGGAAAGGTTGGAAGAAGATTGTTTCCACCTTTCAAGAGAAGACGGTGAAAGATTATAGCCAGAAACAAATTAGAAACAGGTTGGACGTATTAAGGAAAGAATTGAAGGCTTAGAATGACTTAAATAAAGAGACTGGTGTGGATTGAAACCCTATAACGAATACCATATATGCATCTCCTGAGTGGTGGACACAAAAAATACATGTTCATTATTATTTATTATAAGTTTCATTATTTTTTATTCAACGTAAGTAATAAATTAGTTGACTCAAAGTTAAACGTCATTATTTTTATGTCGATGCAAGAGAATGCAGGCTACAAAAGGTTTAGACATGCTACCTTACATGAAACTGAGCTAATACTAATTTTCAAGGATGTGATAGCGACTGGGGAACAAGGTTATGCACCATTCTACATTCAGCCTGAGCCACAGGAGGAAGATCATGACAACATGTTCCGACCCACCATGGATGAGGAAAAAGGATCGAGGGACAGCAAAGATGAGCTTTTTGGTGCTAACTCTGTTGCTAGTAAGATAACATAGCCAACATAGACTTAACAAATATCATCGGGCCTGCAGTTGCTAGTGAATCTGAAAGCAAAGGGAAGAGGAAGAGAGTGAACGGGCTAGTTATGAACAAAAAGCATAAAATTCTGGCTTCAAAACAAATAACAGATGCAATCGGTGTAATAGCTAATGCCCAGAGCTAAGTCGTTGAAGGAAAAATCTGCCGTGAGTGTTGACCAAGTTACACTAAAACAAAATGGCAAATTTGTAACAATTTCTTAAAAACCACTACAAAGTGTAAAATTTGTAGCTATTTTACAAAAAACTACTACAAATTTGCTGCATAGTTAACATTTGTAGTGGTATTAGGTAAAAACCGCTACAAATAAAAGCGCCAACTTGACGCCATGTGGCGCGAAGCTAGCGTAACATTTGTAGCAGTGACTTTGTAGCTATTTTGTTAACAAAGAACCGCTACAAATGTTCAATGTGTAAACCACCACAAAATGCGAACTGTCAAAAATTTGTAGCGGTTTTGAAGAACTGCTACAAATGTTACACGATATACGAGGTCGTTTGTAGTATTTACTAAGTGTAGTGAGTTTCAACCATATAAAATAGCCTTCGCGTATTCATTTCAATGTTTCACCAATTTCTGTCTCCCAAAGTGACTTAAGAGAATTTTTACAGTTCTAAGACGCTGCCCAAATCCATTTACATCTACTCCAGTCGGGTAAGTTTTCATATTTCATTTCATTTCTTTAATTTATTTTCTTTTTAAATGTATTTATCAGTAAATTTATTTGTTATTTATATTTATTTTATTTTTGTTTACTTTGTATTGTATTTGAGTTTATCTTTTGATATATTTTATTCCTTCTTGTATTTTTATTTTCTTAATTTTTGTTATAGTTGTAGTTATATTGCATTCATTTATAATTTAAGTTGTTAAATTGTATTTGTTTTTTTTACTTATGTTTTCTTTATTTTTGTTATAATTAATTATAGTTTAATTAATTCCGTTTGTTTAGTTTGCATT
>JBAGKO010000015.1:392608-403940 GCA_037177275.1 Acacia concinna
ACAATAAGTTACTTTTTAACATATCAACCAAACACATTTTACTTTTAAATAAGTCACTTATAAGTCACTTATTCTACCTTCAATCCAAACATACATAATCTGACTTATCCATAAGTCCAATTACAAATAAATCCGTTATCCCACCATTATTCCAAACACACCCTATATATGACAGTTATTTAAAAATTGTCATAAATAGTTCTCATATATATAGTGTTGTTTTATAAAACCGTCATATATGTCAAGGCGGTGTGTCAATTCACATACCGCCTCTCTCTATATGACGGTGGTTCTCATAACTGTCATATGTAACGTATCACATATATACAATTATGTGGTAGTATTTCTTCCATATCTAACAAAAATCATGGGATCTAACTCTAGCAACTAATTATACATAACTCTGCTTCCTGAATAGTGAAGAATAATAATTAATGAAATTATAAACACGATATAGTTAGAATTGGTTTCCCTACTAAATATTATTTTGAGTAGAGAGAACTCATCAAATCTGATTTGGACAATCCAAATATGTTTTTTTAAAAAAATTATTTCAGCAGGTATATAATATAAAATAAAGATAATTTTTTTATTATTATTCTTTCATAATTTTGTATTTAAAAAATTGTCATTTAAAAAAAATTAGGTATGGACTATCCAAAATTAGATCTAGACTACCCAGATCACATGAACTCTCCCTGTTAAGCATTTGTGCTTAGCAGGGAAGTTGGGTCCATATATATAGTCTGAGTTGGCTAACTACGAAATCAAGTAAAAAATTTGTAGGTTTAAGAAACAGAATATAAAAGCATGCAAAATTCATCATTCCATTTTCTTGAACAGTCCAGTGCAGGGTTTATAAACTAACAAAGTTTACAATTGATGGAACGGCGCGCGGCTGATTTTCGTAGAAAAGCTACTATTTAGCGACTGCGTAGTTTCTTTCTATGCGATTGCTGAGGTGTCTTTGGCTGACTTATTATATGTGGAGAAGATATCT
Organism: Acacia concinna; assembly: GCA_037177275.1. NCBI lineage: Eukaryota > Viridiplantae > Streptophyta > Magnoliopsida > Fabales > Fabaceae > Acacia > Acacia concinna. The sequence goes on from JBAGKO010000015.1 coordinate 393,609, forward strand.
AATCATTAGCTAATAAAAGAAAATTTCCGTCTTGCTCAACAAAAAAGATCCTTGAATTTTCATTTAAATGTGGGTAAAAGGGAAACAAATCAAATTCAAGACTCTTAATTTTGTTATAAGCACACGAATTTTTATGTGGGAGGTAATTCAATTCGAAACACGGTTGAATGTTAAATATGTGGACACTATGGATTTTAATACTGATTCATGTTGCGAGTGATTAGTTTATTAATTTTACTAGATCTAATCCTCTTAGGTGAAACTTCTTAATAAGCCTTACATTTTAAAGTGTTTTATTTAAATAATATTTTCATAATAACAAGGAGCAAGGTTGGTGTTTTGTGACAACTCTATTTTCTAAAATTTTCTACCTCTTAATTTGGCCTCTCTATTTTCTCTTATAAAATAAGCGTCAAGGGGTTAAAATACCTTGACAATTTTCATCGATAAGCATTGACTGCCTAAAAATTTTCTAAGTATGAAATTGCCCCCTAAAAGTTTAAAAACTAGGATAATTTTATTCTTCCATTAAAAATTTAAATAGTCAATCGTTTGTTGACCAACCATATTGAGTTGTAAGTTATGTGTTGCTGAGTAGGACCACCTGACATTACACATCTTAAACTTCTCTTCCAAGTCAGCAAGACACGTAGCCTCCCAGTCCCACATCTTTCATCTTCCTCTTCAATTATGGACTGTGCATTTTCTTCTTTGCTAGTCCCGCGCCATCTTCACCTTCATCAATATTCTACTTTACTATTCCCCCCTTCCACCTCCATCTTCCTTCACCTTCTCACCATTCATAAACCCAAAATAAGGCCCATCAAAACCCATATAAGCAAAATAAAACAACTCGTTAAAAGATCCAAGAACAAAAAGTTATATCAAAAAAGCCATGAATAAAAATCTAGAAATTAAAAAGGAAAGGGGCCAGAAGCAAAATCAGACTAAATTGAGTACGTCTTAAAATCAAAATAAGCCAAAAGTCTCAGATGAAAAAGAAAGCAAGGAATAGCATCAAAGTGGTGGACTCAAGGTTTCTTTAGCACCTCAACGACGACGGCAAGGTAGCGGAGGAATCGCTGACAGGTGGGGCCCCTTCTTCTCTCATTCGAAGAAAGCCCGTCGGAAGGTAGACTGAACAAGCGATGATAGGTGGGACCTCTTCTTTTTGTTCAAAGAATGCCTGCCAAAAGGCGAACTGAACAAGTAGCTGATGGATTTGACGAAGGAGCTAGAGAAAGTGAAGAGAATGAGGGTGACACTGGACATGGCGATCGAGAGAAAGAAGAAGAGTTATGGGCTTGGGCATGAGATAGGACCTAATGATCTGAGGAAGCTTGGGGAGAGCGCTGATGTGGATTCAGAAGAGAGGGAAGGGGAGAGCGAGACGATGGGTTCAGAAGATAGAGAAAGACCAAAAGATGAAAGGAAGGGGTGAGTTGGAGATGGAATGATGAGATGGCATTTATGGAGTGGCACGTAGATATATTAGTCAAAGGTGAGTTGGAGATGGATTGATGAGACGACATTTATGGAGTGACACATAGATAAATTAGTAAACTTTAGGGAAAATGACACTTAAATACCATTTGAAATTGTAAAACTCAAATTGGTCTATTAACATTTCAAAAAGATATTAAGGTACCAAAGACCAAATTGAGTTTTTTAAATTTTCTGATGTGAACAGTACAATGATTTCACAATATGAGTAATGAGATTTGTAAGAAGAGTAATTGATTCCGCTAGTTTTTTTATGTCTTTGTTTCTGTCTCTCCCTCTGATAGCACTTTTCATTTGACACTGACACTGATTGACGCATAATGATAGAGGAGAGAGAAATTTGCCCATGACATGGGAGAAATAAGATTTTTGCAAGTTAAGTAATATGATTTGTAAGAATAGTAAAAGAATTTGCTAGTTTGTGGATCACTTTTCACATCAGCAAATTTAAAAAATAGATGAGAGTTGAGATTTTTCTCAAGTTGACTAATACGATTTACAAGAATAGTAATGAAATTCGTTAGTTTGTTTATCACTTTTCACGTCACCAAATTTAAAAAATCTAATTTAATCATAGTACCTTAGTGTCTTTTTAAAATAGTAACAAACTTTTTTTAATTTTAAAAATTTAAATAATATTTAAGTTTCATTTTTCCTAAATTTTAACTATTAAAGTTAACATATTAAAAAATAAAAAGAGAGGGTCAAATTGTCTATTTTTTTGAAACTTTAATAACTTCACAAGTCTAGTCCCCATAAGTAAAAACTTCCCGTTATTTTTACCCTTTAACCCATAAAACGATGTTGGGCACAGAAAATTGATGACAGCATTAAAGTATGATGGGACTCGCACATAGACCGTTGTTGCAAGACTTAAAGACCGCGTACCGTCCCTTCTTTTTTGCCAACAACCCTACAAACTATCCTTCCAATCTTTTTTTCCCATCTAGTTGTAAGACTAGACTCTTGGTCATTTTTCGCATCTCACTCCGTTTTGATCGTCTAAGCCAAACTTAATGATCAATTAAAACTAAATTAGAGTCTACTTGAAAAATACGGACCACACATGTATATTGAGACCATCGCCTATTTTATTAATTAGAAACATGTTTAAGACCACGTACGTCATGGGCACATCTAGAACGCTGTTTTAATTTTGCTTAGTGCCTGTTTGGATGTGTTCCCTAACACACAATTACTTTGTCACCAGGTAATGCACCAAGTGTGAAGGAATAAGTAGGTAAGAAGACAAGTCTCAAAGAGATAAATATCATTCCATGCTTTTCAGGTAAATTGGGGACGAAGGTATGGCACACTCGTTTCTTTGGATTCTCACTGAACATACAGTGATATTATGGAATAAAAATGGGAAAAAAATAGTATGATTTATTTGGCAGCTTTAAAATGGCTGTTGAGGATCGAGAGGAATACAAGAGACTGAGAGAGATTACACAGATTGCAGTACATATATATATATATATATAGGTATATAGAAACAAGGGCAGGTAATTATAAAGAGGAATTAATTAATGTGGAATAATATATATAATTAAGATTAATTGAGGGAGGAAGCGAGGGCGCGATCCAAGGCCAAGGCGGTGCTGAGATTCATGGGGTACATATACTTGTTGGTGCCGCTCATGATCTGCTGCACAATCAAGCTGTTGGCCCTCTGCGACGGGTGGAAGGGATCCCAGAAGGCGTACACGTCCCTGTTGGGGCACAGGTTGGATGCCACCGTGCACAATCCCAGCCCGTTATAGGGCCCTTGACCGCAGCAAGCCACTTTCGATGTTACAAATCCTGCACCCAACCAAACCAGTGTATTGTGTATACCATCCCGTCATACATTCATTAACAGTATTTTATATCACCATCTCATCTCCTTTTGGTTTTCTCTCCCCCATTCCTTGTCTTTTTTTGGCTTCCATTCATCAATTAGTTATCGTGTGTGTGTCTATCTATCTATCCATTCATTCATTATTAATGCCCCCAACAAAAACACACAAAAAAAAAATTCCATAATGATCACTCCCTCCCTTCATTTTTTTCATCTTCAAGCTGGCTCTTAGCTGCCCTATATATCTAGATTCTGCCTATTTATACGTATCATTGATCCCTATATATATCTTACTTTATGCCACGCGTCATGTGTATATATATATATAGTAACTCCTATGCGGAACCATATGCCGTAATTAATGAACAGAGTGCGAGGGACCAGTAATAGTATTACCGTAGGCCGCGGGATTACTGATGAAATCATTGCTCATTTGCCCCGTGTTAGCACCGATGAAGACATCGGAACCGATTTCACCGTTGAGTTGAGACAGCATCTGGACAAGCTGAGGGTTGAACAGGGACGCCGCCCTCTGCAGCTCCTCAGAACATTGGCCGTTGCGACTTCGCATCGCCAATTCCGCCGGAACACACCCCAACGGCCCTGTCCCAGTCACCAGCACCCTCCTCGCCCCCAAATCATACAGCCTCTGCATTCCCACCGCGACGTTTCAAGTTTCATTATCCTACGCCTTTTAATTTTCTCGATCATCTAGATTCATTCATTTTTGTGTATATATGTCCGTGTTTTTTTTTTAAAAAAACGCAATAATCAATACTACTATATGTGCACGTGTGTGTATATATAATAAATTATAATATTGTTTAAATACTATTCATAAATAAAAAATAATGTAATTCAATTTTCAAAATTCATATGCACCATAGACGAATTGAAAAATGTAATAAAATCTGTAATTGGTTGTTTTAATTTATACTAAAATATATTTAAAGAAACCTTTTATGGTTGGCATAAATAAACACGGATAGGGCAGACAAAGACAATTGAGGGAAAATATATATAGTAGCTAGGAAGATGAAACTAACCTGGAGGATCTTTTTGTATTCGGAGATGAGATACTGGACGTAGTCGGGGAGAGCGAACTGGCGGGATCTGGCAGAGAAAGGAACGAGATAGTAGTTGTTGACGAAGTCGTTGCCTCCCAGAGTGATAAGGACCAGTGCTCCAGTCACTAAACGCTGCGCCTCCTCCTCTCCAATCAGCGCGCTCAACCTCTGCTGGTACTGCTGGAAGTACTCCAGCTGTCTGAATATTCTTATAATGTTCACCTGCCCTTGCATGCATGCAAATTAATTAATTATTAACTAGTCGAGTGCCTCACATATATGCGCGCATATATATATATATATATAATGTTCACTATACTATACTATATATACCATACTATACTCACAAACTGTATTCCAGTGTCGTTGAGAATGCCTATTCCAGCAGAAGCAAAGTTGGCGCCCACCAGCAGTCTTTCTCCGGTGAGCTCCGGGCTTAAATATGGCAACGTGGATTCTGCTCCAAGTTCCTGACCTGCAATGGAAAGTCAGAGACGAATGATCAGGCATAAATAAATATAATAATGCAAATTAATGTGATAGATGATGGAGTGAAGAAGGTAACTGATAAAGTCAGGGATGTTGTAGCCATTAGAGAAACGCCCAGTGGGTCTGCGAGTAGGATAGTCAATGCCGTAAGGAAGAGAGTCAGCTCGAGCCGTGGTGGCCAGGTAGTTGTTGTTGCCATTGTCCACCAGCGAGTCCCCAAACACGAAGAATGCTCGCGCTGCATCTCCCCCTCTCATCCCACTTGCCACTGCCATCACCACCACAACAATCACCACACTCCTGTACCCCATTGACCTCAAGCCAATCATGGATCTATTCAACTTTATATTTTGATGCCTCACTTCTCTTATACCAACATGCCTTTTATATATAGGTTCCACAAATGCCAGTGGCCCACGTTGCAAAAAGCAAATTAGTACATGGGTGGTTGCATTGCAAATAAAGCCAATTAAGGTCCCTCACGTCATATCTCGTCACTTCGCTCTCTACGTATACTCCTTCAGTGGTTCATCATTCCCCCATCCATCTGTATATCTGTGCTTTTATATAATATTATATATTCAACTTAAGCATTAAGCAGGGTGGCATTTTGTTTGTTCCGCACTTGTGCATCATCCATCTGATCTTGCACGTTTTACTCTTTGTGAACAAGGCATTAATTTCACCCCCATCCATCTCCATTTTGCCTCTAAATTTTTTCCGCTATATTGCATGGACTCCAAGTTTGACTGTCCTCCTCGAACATGCATCGAACTACCATATTCTTTAAAGGGGGAATCTTAATAGAAGATTAAATAAGAGAATTAATATCATAATAGTCCATGAACAAGTAAATGTGCTATATGAATAAGACATATGGTACATTTACTTATTCATGGAGTGTTATGATATTAATTCACTTATTTAGTCCCTAATTAAAATTTCCCCTTCTTTAAATACTTAGTAAGACCTTGTTTGCCATTATTTGTATAGCGGTACGGAGTGGTTGGCATGAAGTTAATTAGTCCAAGAGTGAGACACACACCCAAAAAAAAAAAAAATCTTTTGTGGGAGAAATGAAATTACGTCGGTCACATCTTTCTAATTTACTGATATATCAGAGAGTTTCAAACTCGGTTTATCATATTCTCCATATTGTAACTGTGATTGTAATGACAAAACTGTAATTTCGTATATCCTTCAGTGTAGTATAAGACAATGTTTTTCTCTTAACTCTTTTGCTTCGTGCATATTGATGCGTATGAAGACTGTCCAGATCAAAGGTTCTGTGCATCTGGTAATTTTCTAAATGATAATCTGACACCGTCACTCTCGGTAATTATATATTATTATTATTATAGTGTAAGTGATTATACTGAGCTTAACGTTTCATGGCCTTGATATTCAGGAGCTGGATTTTTCACGGCCTCATGCATCACCAACCTAAATTTAATTGGGGCATGTGACCATCGCGTAATTATTAATGCCAGGCTGACCCAGCTAATTAATGTTCAGTGGAAGCCATTCATCTGGATCTCATATAGTACAAAAAGATACCACTGACACGAGGTTGAGATTGACCGGTCAAGTTTTTTAAAAATAATTTGACGGGTATACATGCAATCAAAGTAGCCAATTAATTAGAACAGAGATATATACATTTTAAAAAAACTTTTAAACATTACAATTGAAGGTTTCTATCTCAGTATATATGATAGAATTTGTTGGCAAAAAAAATACTATATGATATAGAATTTTTAACAAAGCCATGCACGCAACTTATAAATTATAAGCAATATATATAATTTTATTTTGAGAACGCGTAATGCAAAAAAAAATAAAATTGTAAATGTAAATTAAAATACAGTGTTAAGTTTACTTATATGTCAGCAAATCTCTCCCCAAATCTGCAGCTAATATTATTAGATGCAGCCAGAGACTTTTTATGTGTGTGCGCGCGCGCATCTATGTACGCCTGGAAGCGACTTGCAATGCCTCGTACGTTCATGACTCCAGTTCACTACTTACTAAGAGCTTGTTTAGGAAGGTCTTATTTGAGATAATAATATTTTATTTGCGGAGTATGAGGTAAGTATGTGAGAGGGGTCTTTCTCGTACTGCGTAATAAGATCTTATTTTTGAAAAATAAGACCTTCCCAAACAGAGGCTAAGTTTATGAAGCCAGAAAAAAGAACTGCAGTTATATCACCACGTATGGAGGAGAGTTAATATGTACTCCTTATAATTCTAATTATAAAGACTTTTAACTAATCTTAGAAAAATTATAAAAAAACTAATTACATTACTTAATCATATAATATATTATGTTTTATTATATTATATATTAGTTCATAAGCCAAACAATATAATTTAAAGAAAAACGATAAATTTTAATATTTTAAAATAATGTAATTAACATTTTTAAAATTTTCTTATAATTCTCTAAAAGACCCTCTGTTCGTAATTAAAAACAGAGGGAGTATTTAGTTAGATTTTAAATCGGCTCCCAATTGCATATTGATGGAATATATATAATTTTGAATGTTTAGCTTTTAGGGGGTCCAGATAGCTAGGGGAGTCGTCAATAATGGAAGTAACTGATTGTGCGTACAGAAAATAATATACAGCCAAGAGTGGAGGTTGGGTGCTAATTATTGAAAGATGGTAAAAAAACAACAAATTGAAGAAAACATGCATGGGGCCATTGTGTATGGCAGTAGAGGATCAAAGAGAAGTAAGAGGGAGCTGTAGAGATTTAATAACATCAACAACTCTACACCTATCTCATTGACATAAATATAATATAAATAATTTGGCGGGAGAAATGGTTCAACTAACCCACAAAGTGTAGCTGGTGTGATTCCCTGGCCTCTTTTCTAAAACCTACTTGTGAGGCTATTCAATTCCCGACAAGCCGGCAAGTTACTACTCCAGCTTAAAACTAAACCACTCTCCCTCCATCACGCACACTTCCAAGGTCCCATCGTCCGTGAAACATGCATGACGAAGTTAATAGGGATTAAAAAGTGAAAAATATAATTAATAATCAAGGTTAATTATATAGGTGGGTAGTGGATGAGTCCGTATAGAGTTATTACTTCTTAGGATCGGATGAGTTTAATGGAAAGAGGCGGAAGGGGACGAACGTAACGCAACATATTTGGAGGCCGAGTTATAAATGCTTGGGAGAGAATTAATAATGAAACAACCGTAGCGCCTCCTAAATGTGGTTCGCTCGTAAATGCAGACCCTCTACTTCCTTTTTTTTTTCTTTTTTTCAATATTATCATTCGGGTTCAGAGTTCTTAGTTGTTCCTTCTAATATTAGTGTTTCCTTTAGAATTTAAATCAATGAAAGAAAAGTTAGACCAAACTAAAAAACCAGACTGGTCCTATATTTCAACCACTAGCTGAGTTGACTCGACTGACTTGGTCAATCAGCGAGTTACCCAAGTTGGTCAGGTCACATTTTTTTAAAAGAAAAGCCCCAAAATGTTGTGTTTAGGATTTTTTTTTTTAAAGTTTCGAGTAAAACCTGAAACCCCACCCGAATCCCCTCCCCTAGGTCTAATCGTCGTGCTCCTCTCTCGAAGATGGGCGAAGGAGCATATAAGAGACATAGAGGCAGAGACGCACTTGCAGACACTCACACACTCACTAACACCAAGAGCTCAGAGAGTCATGAGCACAAACTACAACGCGACGACGACGACTAGCGAGAGGGCAAGGCGAATTGAGAACTACGGCAGGCAACAAGTCAACGACAGCAATAGGGCAAGGCGACAAAGACGAGCTTCGGACGGTGATCTATGCACGTTCTCTATGGTTCTTTTTAGTTGTAATTTTCGAATAGTGATATCTGATTCTCTGTGATTTGTGTTTTTTTAAGTTGTTATTTGGTCTCTTATTTTAGTCGAAATAGAATCCTATTACCCATGTTGACTATGGTGCAAGATGAGTTGAGATTCACTGTGGAATGTTATGATGGAGTGGACTAATTAGTAGGGTAGGGGAATATGGAGTTTAAAGTATTTTTTGTCTTGACTTTATGATTATTTTGGGTCTAGAATCTCATTCTTACAAATTTGCTTCCACATTTTTTGGATGGTGCAATCCATAATGCAAATCAATACTGCTATGTAGTGATTTTAAAATTTCACTTGCTATTTGCTAGCCTTGTAACTATAATGCACATGAATGGATTATGGTTAATATTGTATTTTGAATAGGTTTTTTGTGTGCCTATTTTCATGTTAGTTATGCGCTATGAATGATGGTTAATATTAAATTCTAATATTTTAATATGGATGGTTCGACCCCAATTAAACCTTTGAACTCTAAACTAGTGTCGCAACGGGTTCATTGCCTGATCCAGTTTTTTGTTCCTTGATTTAAATGTGAAACCTAAAGAGATTTAAAGAACCTTGTACTATTTAGGCCAACTTTATATTAGTGCAGCCCTTCCACCCTCCCAGCGCTTAATGCTTATTCTATGGATAAGAGAAGTTGGTCTGAGTGTTTCTAAACTACCTGTACTGTACAATTTATTTATTTGGAATACGCCAGATCAAGAATGAGACTGATTGTTTGTTGACAGCACAAGAAAGAGGAGTGCATGGGGATTTTTGTCCATAACAAATCCTATAATTTTGTAACCTGGCCTGGAGAAATTCTTTTGTGAACCCAATTTGCCTTGTCATTTGTAGTCTAACAAATTAAAACATAACAACTTATGAGCTAATTTGACACCTCCTAGATATTAGTTAGCATATATATTAATAAAAATAAAAGATTTCACAAGATTTATTTCTTATTATTTGTGCAATCTTAATCAAGGGATTTTTTTTAACAGAAACACGTAATGCAAATTATATCAACAGCTAACTAGAATTAAAATTATCCAAGTTGTTGAGTTTTAATTAGTTATACAATAAATAACATGGCAAGTTAGGTTCATACAAGAATTTCTCCCTAACCTTCTCTTATAGAGCAAAACATGCCTTCACTGACAAACCAACTACAAATCTACAATCATAGAATTTAAATACATGTAAAAATTGCCAAAAAAACATAAATAATGTTCATTTATGCTTTGGAAAATGGAAACTAGACGCAAGGTTTATCAAGTCTTTGTTGAGTCATTCAAAGAAAACTATTTTTTTGGGGTTCAATAAAGAAAACTCGATTTAAAAGCAATATGTATATTATTTTTGAAGTTAATTTATTTTGTGATTCATCATCATCATCATCATCATTAAATATCCATAATTACCCTACATTAGTTAAAATGTTTAAAATTAAATTAACACATTAACATAGTGTAACATCCCAATTTTCTGGGTAAATTCTTCAAGTCATAATAAGATTAAAATCTTATTATTTTATGTGTATTTTTGGGGTGAATTATGAAGAAATGAATTTCTAAGAATTTCT
>JBAGKO010000015.1:404040-428938 GCA_037177275.1 Acacia concinna
TATGTATGTATGTATGTATGTATGTATGTATGTATGTATGTATGTATGTATGTATGTATGTATGTATGTATTATTTTTATGTAAAACAAAGAGGATAAGTACATTCATCATATAAAATTGGCATTCACCATCTTCTATAGAAGAATATTTAGATTCATAATTTGGAATGTCATTTACTTTTTTAACTTATATATTTCTATTTTTGGACTTTTTATTTCATTATATATGGCTTCATCAAGTTCTAAAGATTTTAAATCATATTCAAAAGCTTGTTCTAATATTTTCATTACTTTCTTATTTTTAGGTTTTGGACAACTTGTAGATATATGTCCTATATATATATTATATTCAATTCTAGGCTTCACACACACATATGTATATAATATTTATTCATATATATTTTTTCTTAATTTCTACCTATATATATAATTTATTGTTTTTAAGGGTGTTACATACTTGAATGATAATGTAGTACTAGGAGTTTGTGGGAAACCTACAAAGATACTCTACATACAATACTCTACAAATCCCAGAAGAGTATGATCTGGTTAGTGTACATGATTCATATTTAGAAAATGATAGTGATATTGTCTATTCTTGAAGATGATGAAACCCTCTTAGCAGACTTAACACTGATTTTCAAGAATTAGGGTTAAGTACGTATGTTATTATTGCTCAGTGGAATCCTTATGTTTCCACAAAAAAACTTAACAGAACAACAAAAAGGTTGTACACATAATTTTGAAAATTATAAGGATACATTTTATCCATTTCCACGGTGTACTCTTTGTGATATAATTGTGAATAAAAGAATCAACACAATATGTACCAATGTAACCTTATACTTTGTTACAAGTGTGCTAAACATGATTTTAATTATGTTTTTCAAATATTACCAGATCCTTATAGGAGTAAAACAAATTATCCTATTCTGGTACAAGAATTAACAAATAAAATTTTAGATTTAGAAGAAGAAATCAGGAAAAATGATCTTCAAATCTTAGAATATCAAGCAAAGCTTTGTCTAAAAGGAAAAGAAATAAATCCTAATAGAGAGCAAAAAATTGAAGATACAATTAAAAATCACACTCAACCTTTAGTAATAAATCAAGGAACGCAAATGACAGTTGAACCAATAATAGAAGGACTAGTAAAAGATATTGATTGCTCAGAGTGTACATATTTTTCTCAAAGTAGAATCAAAACAAATCTTATCAACTGTTTTGCCACTATAATAGTAGGAAATGACTCGATTATGGACAGTGCCTTTATTGACACAGGAGCCACATTAGTACAATCACACCTAGTGTTTTCCCATCCCACTTTGTTGAAAAAATGAACGAAGAAATAAAAATGACAGGGTTTGATAGTGTTAATATAATAACAACAAAATTAAAGACAGCTTTAATACATTTTAACACACAATGATATCCTTTGCCGCTTATGACCGTCACCCCTTTTAAAAATTATACATATCATCAGATGATTATAGGAAAAAATTTCCTTGATTCTTATAATGGAGGACATATGTATTTAAATAATCAATTTTATATCCTTAAGAAAATTGATGTTATCAATACTTCATTAATTGCAAAACCTCTAAAGATAAAAGGACATAATCTCACATGGGAAGAGACACAAGATGAGGAATGTTTTGGAATATAATACCTTTTTAATATAAGCTTGGGAAAACTCACAGATTATGGATCAGAGATAATACCTATAGTAAATAGGCTAAAAGAACTCCAAAATTTTGGAGAAAACCCTTTGGCACTATGGTCAAAGAATCAAGTACTCTGCCAACTTGAAATAATAAATATAGATTTTGTGATACAGGATAAGCCAATTATCCCATCACCCAATGAAATGGATGAATACCAAAAGCATGTAGATTCCCTTCTAAAATTAAACTTAATAAAACCTAGTAAAAGTCGTCATAGAACTATGTCTTTCATAGTTTATTCAGGAGCAACTGTTAATGAGGATGGTAGTATCCAATGTGGAAAAAGTAGATTGGTCTTCAATTATAAAAGGTTAAATGATAATTCTTTCAAAGACCAATATAGTCTACCAGGAATAGATTATCTTCTAATAAAGATACATAATAAAAATATCTATAGTAAGTTTGATTTAAAATATGGATTTCATCATGTGGCAATGCATCCTGACTCAATAGAATGGACTGCATTCTGTGCCCCACAAAAATTATATGAATGGCTAGTTATGCCCTTTGGACTAAAAAATGCTCCTGCAGTATTCCAAAGAAAAATGGATAATATTTTCCATGAATATAACTATTTCATCGTATGCTATATAGATGATATATTGATATTTTCTGATACTTTATCAGAACATTTACAACATGTGAAAATATTTTTTGATCTTGTAGAAAAGTATGGTTTAGTTCTGTCTCAAACTAAACACAAAATTGCAGTTAACCAAATTGAATTTTTAGGTCTTGAAATAGGAATAGGAGAAGTGGTTCTTCAACCACATATAATCAAGAAAATATCTGATTTTCCTGTAAAAGAGTTAGGAAACAAAAAGAAGCTACAAAGTTTCCTAGGAATACTTAATTATGCCAGAAATTTTATCCCAAATCTAGCCAAATATGTTAAAACCCTATGCTAAAAAACATCAGCCACAGGAGAAATTAGGTTGAATAAACAGGACATAAACTATATAGAAAAAATTAAAAAGATCATTAAAAAGTTTCCCCCATTAAATTTACCCCTAAAAAATGCATATATAATAATTGAAGTAGATGGAAGTCTTGAAGGATGAGAGGAGTTTTGAAATACAAAAATTCAAAAGGTGAATCCCTATCTTTAGAAAAAATAAGCAGGTATACATCAGGAAAATATCAAACTATTGTCTCTTCTATTGATGATGAAATACTTGCTTGTATATATTCTTTAGATAAATTCAAAATATTCATTTTTGATAAAAATGAACACACTCTTAGAAATGATTGTGAAGCCATTGTAACTTTTTTACAATATACTTGCTAGCTCTAGAAAATTATCCAGAAACCGATGGATTAAATTTTGTGACTTTTTAACATCCACTGGTATACATGTCAGTATTTAACATATCAAGGGAAAAAGTAATTTAGGTGCTGATACTTTGTCAAGATTAAAAGAAGTTATTGCTAACAGTAAATATCTCTATGTTACAGATGAACAAGGGTAAAGCATCAAGTAGCTCTTCAAAGTACAATGAACCTACTTATGGGGTCAACTTTGAACGTATGACATTTGGTGACCAACATCTTCCTAAATACCCCCGGTCACAAAAAGAGATACAAATCATCAATTCTTATTGAGGATGAATCTCAACAATGCCTCTCAGATCCCTTTTGGAACGCATCTACTCTCCACCAAAAAGCTATAGTTCTCCAATGCCTTACACACTATTTTTCAAAAATCCAAGAAAAACCTCTTGGTAAAATTTATCCTATTATGCCCTTTTTTCTGGAGGAAAACTAGGTATCTACACTACATATACCCAATTGGTATATATGAAAGGATCACATCCTTCTCCATAGTACAAATGATACTACTCTCTCCAAGATGCGTGGGGTGCTGTCAAATCCCATCTCAAATTTCCTATCATCATATATGATACACCTTATTACACTTGCCCTCCAGATGAAGGTATAATATTAAATTATCAAAATAATATCGTTAAGGCTAGCATGGCTTTAACACAGTTATACCAAACTAACACCTATTTACAAATTGAATTATGCAGGTTACAAGTGGAAAATCAACATACTAGTTGTACAAAATAGTTTTGATTTACAGAAAAAGGCTTTTAAAAGGTTAAAAATTCATTGCCTACAAAAAGAAGGCACTAAAAAAATTAATGGAGGCCTTTTTTGAAATCATACCAATAAATCTTCAAGAAAAAATTGAAAAACAACATACTAAGAAATTAGTATGTCTTCAAAAATATTTGAAAGACCTGTTTAATTAGTACACTGTCAATGCCTCATACAGGATTGCCCAAGAAATGCCGTACATGGATTTTAGATCCAACACACAAAAACCAGAAAAAGTGGATCTATATAGGATTACTTGGGATGGAGGTTCTTAATCCTATTAATCCCAAAGATACACAAGATCAACCAATAGATTATATGGAATTACTATCTTATGGGATGATTTCCAGTATTACAATTCCAGAAGACATGGTGGACCTACCTTTTGGAGAAGCTCTAAATAATGAAATGAGAAAATTACAAAAAAGCGGAACTGTTTTCCTCAGAATAAAAGCCAAACCTCCTGGATACATTTATTTTGAATATGTACAAAATTTTCATAACATCATGATCTCCAGACATCCTGATCATACTCTGGAACAATTGGATGATCCAACGGAGCTCAATTCTATTGAATCTAATCTGGTATATCAGACTTTAACAAAAGCCGCTACGACACCAGGATTCCATACACAAAGGTTCAAAATCATATACTCTAATCAGTAATACTGCATATGGGAACCTATAGAATACGAATATGAAAACTTATCCACATGCAATAATGCAGACAGATATGAGCCAGAACTTGAAGAGGCAGACACAGACTAAAGATAAGGAATCAAAAGCTTTGCAGCTCAAAAGAACTTATTTCTTTGCCGACAGAGACAAAGTCGTCTTTACATCATAGCTTTATCCTGACAAACACACTTTGTATACTTTAAATTAAAGTTGATGCCACTCTGTGTAGTAGAGTTGATAAGATCATCAAAATTCAAATATGTAATTTTGAAGTCCAAACTGTAAATCTCTATCATGTATAAATAGACCATTATGAATAAAGGAACGACACGGAAAAATCTTATGCAAAAAACATCTCTCTCAAAAACTCTGATTGCCTTATTTCCTATACTTCATTAATCGGTGAGTTGAAAATAGTGGTTACCTGCGAATAGTCGAGACGAGGAATAAGAGAGTAAAAGAGTAAGACGTCGTCGATTAGGGAGCAAACTAGGCCCTCGCCCCAAATATAAGACGAAAAGAAGAGATTAGAATACTTAGATCTTGAGTTTGGAAGTTCAAATTTTAAGAAAACCATTGATAACAAAGAATTTTTATTGTTTCTCTGAAGGAAAGCATAAACACAGATATCATTCTAAGAATTATCATTTGACTTTTATATCTGATTGTTGCTACTACTTGTTAGTAAATTTAAGCTTTGAACAAACCTCTAGAACACAAATTCTAGAGTGTCTTAGTAATTATTTGTTTAATCATATTAGAAATATAGAAAATAGGTTAAAAACTCAAGATGAACATCTCGAGTACATAAGGCAACAACAAGATATTTCTTACCTTAGGAAGATACCTACTAAAGCTGTAATACTGAATTAATTTCTAAAATTGATTTAGAACCTTAAAAAGTAGAAGAAGAAACTAGATTCATAACCCAGACTTTAGTACAACAAACTTCTGATCTAAAGGAAAATTAGAACATTTAGAAGAAAGTATACTAAAACTAGAAACAGTGACTAAAACTGTAAAGAAAGATTAAATGCCCTCTAAAGAAAATGATTTGAAGTTTTATCAACTTCTAATTAAATTCTTCACAATTCTTAGCAGTTATTCATTATATAGAGTTAGGCATACAACATTACAGTTACTACGTGCTCATCTAATCGTCACAACAAAAGCAGAAGTCACACAAGTCATTAGAACCAGTGAAGATCAGCATAGACATATTACTTTTATGAGATACCAAGCCATAATAACTACAACAATACAAGCATTAAAAACTAATGATTTGTAACTTTATCAATTGGTTATCTCAACAACCTTTAGAAGATCCTCAGTGGCGTATAGAAACTATGCATCTTACTGTAAACACCTAGATACAAAGTAATAGGCTATATTTATCATTGCCTGAAGAGTTTCAAAACTCTGAGAGACAATACATTTTTTGTTAAATACTTCTAGCATTTTTTAGAAAAATACAAAATTTCAATGACCTTTGAAGATCCAAACTACATCAATGCTTTGAAAAGAACTAAAGAAGTCTATTATCCAGCGTTTGGTCTTATTAGTGAAGACATCATCCTTGAAAGATATAAGTTAGCACAATCTGCTGATAAAATCTTAGCCAAACAAAACAACACAATACTAGAACTTATTGTAAATCTTACAAAATTAGTGCGTATACTAATTAATAGGGAAGTATCGAGACCATCAAATCAAGAACCTTTGTGGTTAAAAGATTTGAAAAAACGATTAAATAGTTTATCTCTTGAAAACAAGCATAAAAGAGTCTACCAAGGTGAAATTAGGAGATGGAGCAAAGAGGTACCATAGTACCGCACCAACAATTGAACCTAGTGGCATCACCAGTACAAACTGATAATGTTAGATCATTTGGATCCTTTAGGAATCTATGGAATAACATTTCACATAATAATAAATTGGTAAAAGTAAAAGAACTGGAACAAATTGTAGATCCAGACAAAGAATTACAACTGCTAAATAATAGGAAAGTTGAAAATAGCACCCACCAAAATACTTTATAGGCATGGAATCTTTGAATCAAAAAATAAAGTCTATGAACATTTTAGTGAACAAATAGTATGTTGTACAGGAGATGATCATATCATGATACCTTTTATATCTAAGGAAGGAAAAGACTACCTTTGACAACAAGAGTATTTAATGATACACTTATTCCCCACTCTTTGATGGAGTTCTTCCACCTAGTTAGAGATCTTGGAAAGACCACTATTTACTTGAGTGACTAAAAGATTCATATTCATGTCTAGAATTCCAATATTTAAATAAACTTGTTCTATGAATGACTGTGATTTATTGATGGAATCATTAGAGGTCTAAGTTATAAGAGTATCTGATTCCATTTGCTCAAAAAATCAACAATGAAATTATTTTGACGTTTAATATATTCAATCTCATAATCACAATAAGACATGTCACTGTGCCATGTGATTAACATCTTACTACCTCCGTTCCTATTTATAAGATCTCATTGACTTTTTTAGAGAATTATAAGAAAATCCTAAGAAAACTAATTACATTACTTAATAATATTATATATTGTGTTTTATTACATTACATAGTAGTTCATAAGTCAAATAACATAATTTGAAGAAAAACGATAAACTCTAATATCTTAAAATAATGTAATTAACTTTCTTAAGATTTTCTTAAAATTCTCTAAAAAAGTCAACATGGTCTTATAAATAGGAATGGAGGGAGTATTACATAACTTATTTATTCTTATCCTTTTATCAAGCCAATGTTTTACTGGAGTATTATTAGTTCTAATACTAAACTTTGTATTTACAATAAATAATTCAAACTTTTCTACTGCTTTTACTATTGCTAAAAATTCCTTCCAATTAGAGTTTTAAAAAGTTAATCACATTATTATTTAGATTTATTATTTTTCTTTAAATTATTTTGTCTAAATTATAAACCGATCTATAATATAATAATAAAATATATATACTATAATTAAATAATTTATTTTTCTTCAAATTATTTTGACCTTAGTTTTGTCCTTTAACTTATACACCATGAATAGCTAGTGTCATTGCCAATGTTTCATTTTGTTAATTTTTCCCTGTTTCTTGATAAATTTGAAATTTGAATTTTACATACTTCATATTCAAATCAAATTCATATTCATATGATATTCAGTTATTCATATATCAATTTGATTCGAAGACAGTGTGAAATTTTACGTGCATATTTTAAACTCATTGTCTATTATATTATTGTTTTTACAATATTTTTTATTTTATATTCATTTACAATTTATTAAATTATACCGTTGTTATTTTTAATTTGAGTAAAATATACTTAATTCATTTTTTCTTCAAACTATTTTATTTAACGTGTGACTAATATATAATATAATAAATCATAACATATGATATGATTCATGTCATTTTCAATAATTTCTCATTAAAAGTTACTTTTCAATATATCAACCAAATAAGTTTCACTGTTAAATAAGTAACTCATTTTACCGTTAATCAAAAAATAAATCACATTACACAATATTAGTGTGTTTGAGTTGCCAATACAGAAAACAAATAAGACATTTTCCCTTAAAAAAAGTGTATGTTTGGTTGGATGTTTTCTCCAATCAGACTTTTTCCCTTAAGCACAAATTTGGTGCTTTTATATTTGTTTGGGGAGTGTGGTGAGGAGTAATTTTTTTTTATTTCTTGATATAATTTGCTCCTCCCGGTCCTAATCATAAGACCCGATTAATTTTTTGAAGAAGCATAAGAAAGCTATTTACATTATAAGTTTATTATTTTTTAAACTATTTTATTTGACTTATGAACTAACATATGTAATATGATTTCCTGAAATTTTGAACTTCTAATTCTATCCCCATAAAAAAAATGTTAAAGTTTAAAAGGTGTACAATCATTCAAATTTTTGTTCCAGAGTCTATAACCCTCTGCTTGAATCAAGATTCTAGATATATGTATTAGAATTAGTTTTTGTTTGTGTAAAAAATATAGAATCTAGGTGGTCATGTTTATGAAAGGATTCGGCATAGTTTTATACATATAATACTGAGGGATAAAGTAAAAAAAGAAGTAAGTCATTTTGATTCAAGAAGAGGGTTATAGACTCCGGAATAAAAATTCGAATGATTATACTCTTTTTCAACTTCAACATTTTTTTTATGGGGATACAATTAGAAGTTCATAATTTTGAACATATATATGTATTAGAATTAGTTTTTGTTTGTATAAACCAGATATGGGATATTTGAAAGTTAATGTTAATGGTGCTTGTGATAGAAATGGAGCTTGGGTAGCCTGTAGGGGATTATGAGGGATCATAGAGAAAATGGAATTTGGATTCCCTCCCTTGCGCCTCCCTTACATCAAAACTATGTGTAGTTTTGATGCAAATGGGAGGGGTCCCCTCTCTTTTTTGTTTCTTTACAAAATAATATATAAGCCTTTAAAATCTTTTTTAAGTAACACCCAATGTTCTAAAATAATTTTATGTGCTAAAACATTAGGAGTACCCAGTTTCTGATAGTATGTGCATTGAACAAATTTTTTACTAACAATTATAAAAATAACTATAAGATTCAGAGTCTTAATAAAAAACAATAACGGGAAGATACAAATTGTTAGTAAAAAAATTGTTCAGTGCACATACTGTCAAATACTGAGCACTCCTGAAAATTATTTTATAGTGCAAAAAAATGTTTTAGCACATAAAATTATTTTAGAATATTGGGTATTACTGAAAAAAGATTTTAAAGGCTTATATATTATTTTGTAAAAAAAAAAGAAAAAAGAGGGGACCCCTCCCATTTGCATCACACAGGGGAGGAGAAGTGCAAGGGAGGGAATCCATGTTCGAGGAAATGTAACAGGGGGTTTCTTGTTTCATATTGGGACAGGAAGTGCTTTTCAAGAGGAGGTATGTAGTGTGTTACTTGGCATGAAGACGGCATGGGATTATGGTGCAAGACATATTGTGATAAAGCCTGATTGTTTAGAGCTTATAGAACAATTGGAAAGGAGAGGGATTAGTGGGGATATGGAGGGTAATATTTTGGAGGAGATATATGGCATGTTGGATCGTGATTGGAGTTACAATTCTCGTGGTGCAGAAGAGAAGCGAATGTGATTGCTGATTGTTTGGTAAGGTATGCTTTGGATTTAGGTGCTGGGGTAATTAATTTCTCGACTTCACCATATTTCATTATGGACCATGTTACGGGGATAAACTAAGGGCTAACAAGTGATCGTGCCTTGTACTAATTTCAATAAAAAAAAGAATTAGTTTTTGTTTGTATAAAAAAAATTATTTTTAGGCAAATATAAATGTTTATTCATTTTTTTGAAAGGGGTATTTTAGTCAAAACAAATGTTTAATAGTCAAACTTAATGACTGACTGAGAGAAGGGTGAATAAAAATGGAATATTTATTATGTAAGAGAAATTTTTGTAATATGCCTTCTCAGTAATATGCATTTAACTTTGAAGAGAGCTTCATATATGTTTTCAAAATATGAGAAAAGTTTGTATAATTTAGGTAAAATAAAGGGATAATCAATATATTTTACTCAATATTATATGGATGACAAAGATATCAGGGGCAAGAATTCATCATTTTTTACAATCTCTGTTGCCATATTTTTCTTAATTAATAAAGCATGCACAACCAATAGGAATTGATCCAAATGGTAAGTGGTTTGGTTTTACTTAAGCAAGGTCTCGGGTTTGAAACCTTGTGTATGCAGAAATCATATTTAAATTATTTATCTATTGTAATAAAAAAAAGAAATTCTATGCCCTTGAAATTTTAAATAACACTTAAAATATAAGAAGTGCATAAATATAAATCCTTATATTTAAAGGAATAAATAATATTTGCCACTCATTGACGTCATTACTTGGATAAATAGGACACAAGAATTTGGGTCACTCATGGACTGGGCGGATCGAAAAAGGTGGGCTAGAAGGACGCATTGCTTGGTGCAAGGCAGCCCAGGCTTATTTCCTTATTGGGTCCTTAAAGACTCAGAAGCCCATAGAACTAACTAAACGCCTGAACCGTCTCCTCCCTTCACCTTCTCCTGTCATCTGGCATATACATTTTGTCAAAGAACATAAAAGCAACAATCATTTCAGTCTGAGGCTCTGTTGGCCCGCTGCTTCAGCTAAAACCCTAATCATCCCTCCGATAAGCTTTACTCCCCGATCCACGCACCCGCTGGGATTTCCATATCCTCCCGTTTAATCATGGCGGACTCATTTGATGCTCTTATCTCCATTGCCGAATTTGTTTCAACTGCGTCCGTCACCAAACGGGTTCGGATATTCCGTGATGAAATCCCATCCATTTTGAATAACTTAGGTCAGTGATCACGTCTCTACATCTGACGTGCCACTTGCAGTTGCAAGTGAAGTCTTTTCTGTATCATTTCGGACATCCTCGAATGGATTTTCATGCATTTCACCCCAACTTGATCAAGTGAACTGATATGAGTGCTTATTATAATTTATACTAGTTTATAGATATGCCGAGAGAAAGAAGTGCGGCGCACTTCTTTCCTTAGATTCTGTATGTACAATTCTAACCTGGTATCCACTGCTTATTGCAAACCAATGTCTGAAGACAAGTGTTCCTTTTATTCTCTCTCTCGCGATAACGTGGGAGTATTTCATAATTCATAGGGTTCAGGGGCCGATTATGGGGACAAAGACAACTATAAAAGTTACTTTCATTTGTAATCTGCTCTCCACAAGAAAAGGGCTCTGAAATTTTTCTCTAATAACATGGCTCCAGTTCTGAGCGAAGTCTAAACAGAAAAAACTACTCTCCAGTTGTAAAAGTTTGACTTCTTATTATGATTAAAAGCTGACAGCTCTAGTTTCTGACAGTTTTGAAGTAGTAGAAACATCACCGAAAATTCTTCTGGAGTTTCTATCACATAAGTAGGATGGTAAATGATACAAACATAGGCTCCTGTCAAGAGAGTAAGTACGCCTTCAAACACCTCACACACGGTTGTGTGGCACAGCGTTAGCATTAGAATTAGAATTGTAAGCAAAAAGCGAGTCAAATAAGTTAGATTTTGGAATATCTCATTACCATGGATACAGGTGGATCAGGGGAGTAATTGAAAATCTTATTATTTAAATTTTTGCTCCTCCCCATTAGCGGACGTTGATTTTATGTTGTAGGTATACAAGTGAATTTAGCTTTGTACCATTGTATATGTAATTTGTGGGTCATGTTATCATTTTTAATTTTTGGCCCGCCAAATAATCGAATCCTGGATCCAACCCAAATGTGGTTGCAGTGTTGGGACTATTGAAATTTCGTGCAAATTGTATGGTTGCAGTGTTGGGACTATTGAAATTACGCATAGCACTAATTAGATATCTTACTGTACTACAAATGCTGCCTGCAGCATTTGTTCCTCGATTAAACTATTACATACTGCATATCTTATGGGAAGCTAAACATCTGTATTACCCTTTTTTGAAGGGTATTTGGATGTATGTTATGCACTAGGTGCTTGGTTTGGTTTAAATAGTCACTTACACAAGTTATTGATCTGCATACATCTGTAACTTGTATGCAAGCTTTTATATGCAGAATTTTGTTGTGAAATCTCAACAGTGGCTTTGGAATTCTAACTGTGCAGAAATGTCTTCAGACCTGGCTTCATCATTGACCGATGTAGTCTTTAGAACACTTCTGATTTATGATGATCGTAGATCAAGAAAAGCTGTAGATGATGTGGTTGTGAAAGCTTTAGGTGAAACAGTGTTTATGAAAACTTTTGCTGCAGCCCTTGTTCAGAATATGGAAAAACAGTCGAAGTTTCAATCACATATAGGCTGCTACAGACTGCTCAGTTGGTCATGCCTTCTTTTGATTAATAGCCGGTTTGCCACTGTTTCGAAGAATGCTTTGTGTAGAGTAGCTGTAGCCCAAGCTTCATTACTAGAAGTTGTCATGCAAAGATCATTTCGTGAGCAAAGGGCTTGTAGGAAGAAGTTTTTCCATTTGTTTTCTCAGGTTCAGCTATTTTTACCATTTTGAAGAAAGTAACCATGTTCTGCTCCTTTTGGATTAATATCATCATTTGTTCAATTACAATGCTTAACAATTAATGCACTATAACGTGAGTCCTCATATATTTCCAGATGCCTAATATTTATAAAGTCTACATAGAAGAATTGAAGAGTGCTCGGATCCCTTTCAAGGATAGTCCTGAATTATTGTTGTTGTTACTGAAGTTCTCTATTCAATCTCCATCTTTATTTGAAGAATTTAAGGTGAGATTCATTGATACCTTGGACGTAAAATTTTCATTTCCATCTCCTAAATTCTTATTGTAATTTTTGCTTGTCACAGTCTGCATTTCTTGATATATATGTTCAAGCAATACTGAATGCAAAAGAAAAGCCAAGAAATAGTCTTACTGAAGCATTTTCTCCTCTTTATTCGCAAATGTCACATGAAGATTTTCAAACTATTGTGGTCCCATCCTCTGTTAAAATGCTGAAGCGAAACCCAGAGATTGTGTTGGAATCTGTTGGAATTCTTTTGAAGTCCGTTAAGCTTGATTTGAGCAAGTATGCTATGGAGATTCTGCAAGTGGTATTAGCACAGGCCAGGCATGCTGACGAAGGGAGGCGGGATGGAGTATTAGCTATAGTCAGGAGTTTGAGCCAGAAGTCTAGCAACCCGGATGCTTTAGAAGCAATGTTTAATGCTGTCAAAGCCGTTATCAAGGGTATAAATTAACCCAATGCCTAATGGTTCCCGTGAAACCATTTGGAATAACCCGTTCTTATATTTATTGATTGGTCGTGCTAATTAGGCTTTTTAAATATCTTTTGACTTGACCTTATGGCCCTGTTTGGTACGTAGCACTGAATTTGAATTTCGGTGGACTGGGACTTGAAAATTACGTTTGGAATGAAGTAATATTTAGATGGATTGTGTAAATTAATTTAATTCCATAATTAGAAAAAGCCTAGAATGCCTGAATTCTAAACTTTTTAAAAAAATATTGTCACAAAACCTTTGCTTCTTCCTGTACGAGCATCCGTTCTTGCCCAATCTTCCCCTGTACTTGCTTCCTCCATGATATTCTCAATCCAGATATATAAGACAAATCGACAATTTTGGAGTTTCAGATGTAGAAATAGTTGTTGAGCTTTTGCATTTTCATATTTTGCCAATATTTAGACATGAGTTTAATAAATCATCAATGGATATTTGTTTTATATTGTTTTCATCCCTGAGTTGGTTTTTTAACCGGGAGTGTCATGGACAACAAAATATATTGCAATTGCACTTTCCTTTTCTTTTTTTTTTTTGTCCCCCCCCCCCCCCCCAATTCATTGTCAATCAAAGGTTTTTTCATTGTTTCTGTCAAGTATTTTATGCAGTTTTTGGCTTTCAGAATTATATTAGAGACTATTTCAAGATGAACCTGATTTCACTTTCTGACTTTTTCTCATGATCTGACGGTTAGAGCAGTATGCCAGTGAGATTGCTTGACTCCAAAAGATCATCTTTGCAATTGAGAATGATTGTAATTTAGGTTAGAATCAACAGAGGCATTTTTGTCTGAAAAATATTATAATCAGGGACATTTTTGTCTCAAAAATTTGGAATCCTAAGTTTGAAAACGCAATACCAGCGAGGTGGTTTTGTAGCAATTCCACTTTTGTGGTATTCCTCATCCGTGACCCAATCCCAGTCCCTTATACCAAACAATGCAAAAGGGCTAATCCCTAATCCAATCACCGTCCCTACCTCTGAATGTCTCGTGCCAAACAGGGCCTATGTGTTTGATTATGAATAGGCTCTAAAGGAAGACTAGCTTTTCCATGCTTTTTAAATATCTTTTGACTTGACCTTATGTGTTTGATTATGAATAGGCTCTGAAGGAAGACTAGCTTTTCCATATCAGAGAGTTGGGATGGTGAATGCAATACAAGAATTATCTTATTCAGCAGATGGGAAACACCTCATCAGCCTGTCACGTACAATATGCAGTTTTCTTTTATCATACTACAAGGATGATGGTATGGCACAAGCTCAAATTGCCTGCCTATATCTTCATGAAAACAATTCAGTTGTTTTTTCATATCATTGTATAAACTAATTTGAACCCTGCTGGCATAAGACTATAAGAGCTGGATTGAAGATCACTTGTGTGACGTCCATAGTGTTCCTTCATATCTGGCATTAGTTTATATTAATTAAATTCTTTCTACTGATTGCTAACTTGTGCCCAAAACCTTAACTGCAGGAAATGAGGAGGTAAAAATTGCAATTTTGTCAGCTTTAGCTTCTTGGGCAGCTAGATCTGTAGATTCGATTGAAGACAGTACAGTTGCTTTTTTTATTTCTGGTCTCAACGAGAAGGAACCATTAAGAAGGGCATTCCTGCGCTGTCTCCATGCTGTTTGCAAAAATGCGGATACTGCCATGAAGGTGGCTGATCATGTTATCAGATAATAGTTTGTTAGCCAATTCAATCTAACCAGTTTGTACAATATAATGTTTTGACATTCGAATTTGAACTGCATATGTGGCAGATGGCATCTTTGTTGGGACCTCTCGTCCAACTTGTAAAATCTGGTTTTACCAAGCCAGTGCAGCGGTTGGATGGAATATATGCATTGCTGTTAGTTGGGAAGATAGCTGCTGTTGATATTAAAGCTGGTTAGTATGAACGAGGCCTTAAGTTGTTTTCTCTGTTTTTTCCCCAAATTGTCGTTGATCTAAAGAATTGGTCTTATTTACCTTTATTTCTGTTATTTTAAATTTCCATTTATTAATTTGATCTCTATTTTCCCAGAGGAAACATTGGTGAAGGAAAAGATATGGTCTGTGATATCGCAGAATGAGCCTTCTCTCGTGCCAATTGCCATGGTGACTTTAGGGTTACAATTTTTTATTATATATTTTACTGGTTCTGTTCTAGATCTATCTGAAAAGTTGCTCTGCAGGCTTCGAAGTTGTCAGTTGAGGATTGCATGGTGTGTGTTGAACTTCTTGAAATATTAGTTGTGGAACATTTACAACGGTAAGTCCCATTAATAATTCACCATGGGTTGCCATGATTTTTCTTCATGTGTTTGCCTAAGATTGTGACTTAAATTCTTGTCTGTATATATATTTATATTTATATATATGTATATATTTATTTTTTCCTAATTTAATTTGCAGAACATTGGCCAACTTCTCTGCAAAATTGCTGTTACAGGTGACCCTGAATGAACAGTGCAGTATTCCAGCTTCGTGTATTGACATGTTATATAAACGAAACAATTCTTGTTTTATTAAAAAATTAAATAATTGTTAATTTGTTGCAGTTAATGATCTTTTTTTTGTGCCACCCGAGTTGGGATATTCGAAGAATGGCCAATAATGTTGCTAGGGGGATTATTTCTACTGCGCCACAATTATGTGAAGATCTTTTCTTTGAATTTTCTAATTTTCTTTCGTTGGTCGGAGAGAAACTTTGTGCTTCAAAAATTAGGTAACACCTCATTGCTTTATATTTAAATTTGTACTGTCTCAATTGTGGGTTCTTTGGGACCAAAAAAAGTCGTGGAAATATTGTGAATGTCTGTTCTAAATTTATCTTCACAACAATTTATTGCTTCTTGATGTTATATATACCTTTTACATTTTGCTTTTGGACCTGCACAAAGTTTTGGATTCCACCAATCCACAATGTTTTATTCTCTTTTCATGTTTGAAATGATTTTCCTTTGAAGACTTTTTGCCATATTTTCATATTTTCAAATTTCAAATTTCTAAAGGCTTCAGTAGTGCCAAACGCTGGGTTGGACGGACCTTTATCGGTCACTGCTTTAGCTTCTTGAAGATACCCTGCCTGTTTGATGTTGACATGATTTCTACAACAATATAAACACTGATGCTTGTGTCCCTGAGGCGGGTCAAATACTATGAGCAGCAAGCCAAACATTTTAAGAATTCAATTCTTTCTCTAATTCACTTGTCTATTCTTATGGTTGCTTGCTGATAACCATGAACCGCCCAGACTGTTCTATATTTTTGAAGCATGTTTTTGTTTCTTTTTTTGGATCAAGTCTCCTCCAACTAAACTTTTATATTTGCAGTGACACTGATGTTTCTTCAGACCCTCAAGTTCCTTTCATTCCATCTGTTGAGGTTTTGGTAAAGGCTCTTCTGGTAGTGTCACCAGCAGCTCTGAAGGTTGCTCCAGATTCATTTATCCAAATAATATTTTGCTCACATCATCCATGTGTGGTTGACTGTGCAAGAAGAGAAGTAGTGTGGAAGGTAACTCTTCATACACTATGTTCTTTGTTAGGTTTTATTGTTACATGGGATTATTTTTTGCATAAATTAAGGGGCTTTGGGGTGGTTGAATTGGTGGTTTGTCCTTGCTTAATTGAGTAGGCACTTGTTACTTTTTTATGAGACTACGAGACTACCCCTATAGCCATTGCAGGATGCAGGTAGAATGCTATGGATAGTTCTTGATCTATTGATGTATATGCAAGCCATGTTTGTTTATTGCTAATTGTTTCTTTTTGCTTCCAGAGGCTCTCGAAGTGTCTTCAGGCAAATGGTTTTGATGTCATTGACATCCTTTCGGCAAATGTGGTGAATATTTGCAAGGTAATTGTTGTACTACAATGCACAAATTTAAAATCTATTGTACAAGATGATTGTTATGCTGCTTAGTGATGTTTCTTTTTCAGTTTTTACTGGGATCAGCTGGTCTGAAGAGTGATAAGTTACTAGAACAACAGGCAGCAATTTTTTCACTCTCCACAATGATGTCTATAATTCCTGGAGATACATATGTAGAGTTTGAAAAGGTGTTTGAGCTTTTGCTTATGCATGATTTGGTTGGAGTCTGTGGAACATTTTACTAGAATATTTGATTATTACCTAGTCTGTTATTGTTAGTAGGAACGGATATTTGATTATTACCATATCCTTTCAAACTAACAAGAACAAAATAGAGAATAAACTATTTTAATACTTATTACCTCATTTAATTGTTTTCTGATTTCTAATTGCTAACTAGTACATATTGCTAATGCCAGCATTTGCTAAATCTCCCTGACCGGTTATCACACAATAAACTTTCAGAGAATGACATTCGGGTAAATTTTATAGCTGCTGGTTTGTTACGTTATTTTTAGGAAATAGGATTTTGATCATTGAATGTTTTAGTGTCTTTCTGCGGTTTATTTACAAAACATGTTTGAGGTCTAATCCTGTATAACAATGATTTGTATGTTGGCAGTAATAAATGAAATTTGATACTTCTATGTTCTAAATTTTGATATTCATAGGGTTCAATAAATAATGCAGGTTGTATGTTCATCCTCTTCTTGCTCTTCCGTTTGCTCAACCCCTGCATATTTTGAATTTTCTTGTGGAATCTAGGAGACCTGGGGTGTGTGTGGGGTGCACCTTTTGTATTGCATTGATGGTCGTCTAATTTTTTAAATGATGTTTTCTTATTCACTGAAAAAATTGAATACATTGCCCAGCAAGATGTTGGATTTAGAGTGACAAATAGGGCTTTGCATTGCGCAACCACATGTATATTCTCTCATAATGTTATAGGTTTAGAGAGTGCTTGCTATTGAACTCAGATAGTCTATTCTTTGCTTTGTCTACTTATATATTAGTGACTTTTTTGTTGTTATCTGCAAAATTTTTTATATTGTTTATTTATTGGGTGCATGGGATTTTGCTTAACTTTTTTCTCCTGTACTTTCAGATTTTTCATACGCTGGAAGGAATTCTTTCCACCGAGCAAGGAGTTTATGTTGCAGAGTCTGTTGCTGTGAAGAATACAAAACAAGCAAAGGGTCGCTTTCGTATGTATGATGATCAAGATGGCATGGTACATATATTGATTCTTCTGCTTCTTTATACTTTGCCTTGTCTTTATATATTTATTATGTTTTGTTGTTCTTTTGACCAGGATGATGCTCGTTCTAACCATATAGTGAAGAGAGATCAACCTAGCCGAGAAGCTATTGGAGTAGCAAAAAGGGATACTGCAAAAGTGACAAAGAAGGCGGGTAAGTGGCGTTTTCATGTTTATGTTAATCTTTTTTTGTAGTCCTTGGTTACAAAGTTTACATTGATGCTCTTTATTTGAATATTGCTATTATGATTTATATAGACAAGGGTAAAACAGCAAAAGAGGAGGCTAGAGAATTGCTTCTTAAAGAGGAGGCTTCTGTCCGTGATAGAGTCTTCAAAATTCAGAAAAGCCTATCTCTGATGCTACGAGCTCTGGGAGAGATGGCCATTGCAAATCCAGTTTATGCACACAGTAAATTGCCTTCAATGGTATTGCTTGTTAAATCCTGTTTAAAGCCTATCTCGTTTTATATCATTATTGTTTTGTCCTCGGGGGCTTTCTCTATTCAAGATGATTTGCTAAAATGTTTTTAATAATGGCATCTTTTGCTTGAAACTGTGGGCAGTACAGCTGGAACTCTATCCTTTTATTTTTAAAGGAGTCTGTGAGTCTGAATGTTGTTTTGGTTGTGGATAGGTTTTTCTCTTAGCTGTTCCAGTTTGTTATGTACTATCTTTTCAGTTTCTTAGCTTCCAGTATTGCTGCCTGCAATAACAGGGAAAGTGAATTTGTTGCATTTATGACTCGTCTTTTGAGTTTTGAAGTATTATTTTGGCAATTCATACGTTCTGATTTACATCCAGGTATTTGATGTCAATCAGTCTAACGCCCATAATTTGAAATGTTGAACTTCTCTTTTACCCGGTCCATTTATTTTGAATTGCATCTGTTTTTTCCCCAAAAATTATAGCATGCATGTGTATTTCGAGGTTAATTTTTAATTCTTTGATATGTTTCATTTGTCTAATAAGATATTATTTGGATGTAGTCTGAGTTTAATCTTGTGTCAGGTCAAGTTTGTTGAGCCTTTATTGCAATCACCTGTCGTAAGTGATGAGGCCTTTGGAACCATGACAAAGCTATCAAGATGCACGGCTCCTCCTCTATGCCATTGGGCCCTTGACATTTCCACTGCTTTACGCTTAATCGTGACTGATGAAGTCCGTCTTCTGTTGGATATGATACCTTCAATTGCCGATGAGGAAGGTGATGGAAGGCCATCCATAAGCCTTTTTAAGCGAATATTAAATGGATTATCTGCTTCCTGTAAATCAGGGCCACTTCCTGTTGATTCTTTTTCTTTTGTTTTCCCAGTAAGTAATTATTCTTTACCAATGCGCTCTTTTAAGTTCACCAAAGCTTATACCTTTCTAACTAGGTTTTTTTTATTAGATAATGGAGCGTATTCTTTTGTGCTCAAAGAAAACAAAATTTCATGATGATGTGCTTCGGATACTTTATTTACACCTTGATCCCCATCTTCCCCTTCCTAGGATCCGAATGTTATCGGTAAGGCATTATACAATCTATGCTTTGTTCAAACTGAAGACCCACTCTATACTGTTGAACACTTTTATTTTAAGACTTTTTTTTTATGGTTTTGAACTTGGCTGATACCTTTTGTCAGGTTCTCTATCATGTGCTTGGTGTTTTTCCAGCTTATCAAGCATCAGTAGGGCCTGCACTAAATGAGTTGAGTCTTGGTTTGCAGCCTGATGAAGTTGCTGCTGTAAGTATGCCCAACTCTTTTCGCATAGATTTCTCACTGTTTCTAAGATTTTTGGTCTATCATCCCCTCCCCTCTCACATCCATGCACGCAAATGCACACAAAATATGTGTAATGTTGCTTATGCTGTCTCTTTCCTTTTACAGGCTCTTTGTGGAGTTTATGCAAAAGATGTTCATGTACGTATGGCATGCTTGAATGCTGTCAAATGTATCCCTGCAGTTGCTACTCGTTCTCTTCCACAGAACAATGAGGTTGCAACAAGCATATGGCTTGGCTTACATGATCCTGAGAAGGTATGGCCTGTTACCCTTTATAAGATTGTACAAGTCTTACCTATCTATGCCATTAGGTGTGGTCTAGGGTCTCATTTGCTATTTGTATTAGAAAGGTTACTGTCCTTTTTTGTCATAAAAGGAGTTACTATTTCTGTACTAGTATAAACCTCGATTTTTACTCATTGCCAAAGCGACATCTTTGCTCTTTTATTTTCAATTTGCCAAATCAACCATTTTTATTTCTAAAAGAAGTGTTTTGCATTTTCTTTGCACCAACTACCCGTGTACATATATTGTGCCTTCTTATCTCTATTGTCAATAGTAAACATCAAATATAGTTCAATTGCTGTTGTCATTTATTTTAACAAGTACTACTGGCCCACTGGGTAGGTTGAGCTATATTGTATTTAGAGATAAAAGTTTATGCCCTTTTTAGAAACGTTGATGAAGATGCCAATTCATTCATATTTACACTTGGATCTAACAAAACAAAGGTCTTCCTTGGCCAACTAGTCTGGTTTAATTGCTCTGTCTCTAATCTATCAATTTTCTGGAATCAGCCAAGATCAAATCGGCATAGGTTGAATGTGGCAAATTGTGATCGCATGCTCTAGAAATCATATGCTATGAAGATGGTACTGTAGTAAAATTGCATCATACAATGATGACAAAATTGACTTTAATGATCAGAAACAATTAATGAATTCATCTGATAAATGGTTTTAAGTTTGCAATTGGTGTGTAGGTTGCTTAGAAAATGTTCTGCTCCATGGTCTCCTTTTACTTTTGTTTTCTTGGTCTGTTTTGTTTTGTTTTGTGTGTTTTTTTAACGAATCTATAAGATGGGCATTGCAAACCATCATTTTAGCCAGTCTATAATTGAAATAAGAATATTTTGGACTTCTGAATATAATCCCGGTATGTATTTTCATTTGATGCTCTCATCTTTATGTTCACTTCCCCCCGACATTCCAGTCAGTTGCTGAAGTTGCTGAAGAAGTATGGGATCATTATGGCTTTGACATTGGAACTGACTTTTCGGGACTTTTCAAAGCGCTATCTAATGTTAACTACAATGTGCGCTTGGCAGCTGCAGAAGCATTGGCTGCTGCCTTGGATGAACACCCAGAATCTATTCAGGAAAAATTGATTTACAGTTTTCACAACTTGGTTATTTTGATTTTTCCCCAACTGTCTCATATTTTTTCCTCATGATTTCCAGGAATCCCTTTCCACTTTATTTTCATCGTATATTCGTGACATGGGTGTTGGGGATGATAGTATTGATGCTGGCTGGTTGGGTAGGCAAGGAATAGCATTAGCGCTTCATTCAGCTGCTGATGTATTGAGAACAAAGGACCTACCTGTTGTCATGACGTTTTTAATTTCGAGAGCACTGGTAACCTGAATGACATTTTGCATTCTTTGTATTGGGATTGGACTTTTTTTATCTGATCATGGTACAGGTGTGAACCTGAAATCCCGATTTCTTGCCTTATTGTCTGTCTAGAAACCAAAGCCTCCATTATTGGTTAAAATTGTTTTTGGCCTCTAAACATTGGGAAACCTCCTTAAATGTGATAACAAGGTTCTTTTAATTATTAATGGATAAGAAAAGCTTGAGTAATCTGTTAATATCTCATGCTACTTATTGTTGTCTTTGTCCTTTCTCTCTGACAATGCGCATCTGTCATCCTATCCTAAGATTACTCTCTATGTAATGTTTTACAGGGTGGACAAAATAATTAAACCTGTTTTATTACTAAATACATTTATTTGCTAGGAAAGGCGAGGTATTTCATTAGTGGAATTTTTTGATTTGCAGGCCGATCCCAATGCAGATGTTAGAGGGAGAATGATTAATGCTGGTATAATGATAATTGATAAGCATGGAAGAGAAAATGTCGCTCTGTTATTCCCAATCTTTGAAAACTACTTAAACAAAATGGTGAGTTCTTTATTAGAAGATTTTTTCAAATGCATAGACCACAGTTGTTTAAGAGATTGTGTATAGTGTTACAAGATCTATTGGTTCCCTTCTGTTTCCTATTAATTCTCCACTCTTAGGCATTGGATGAGGAAAAATATGACTTGGTTCGAGAAGGGGTGGTTATATTTACTGGAGCTCTGGCAAAACACTTGGCAAAGGTGATTAAGATCATTTCCTTTCTTGCGTTTCATAACTTGAGCAATTCAGCATGCTCATCTGCATATTTGTATTTCTGCTTTGGAATAGGATGATCCTAAGGTTCATACTGTTGTGGACAAGTTGATGGATGTTTTAAATACTCCCTCCGAAGCTGTTCAGCGGGCAGTCTCACTGTGTCTATCTCCATTAATGCAATCAAAGCAAGTATGTATTTGTCATATATTTTTAATTTTTCATATATGCATTTCATTCTTATGCTGATCGGGTGGGAATTTATTGAAAGATACGAATGGGTGGTGTTGGGCTTTGTGATCATTATCTTCATTAATTGTGTATTTAGTTGTTGTTGTCCCTCTTTCTCCCTTGATCGTATTGGCAATGTCTTCTTTAGGTTTCTCATTCTTGTTGCTGCTAGTTCAATATCTGTTTGTTCCTGGGTTTTTTGCCTGAAGTATGAGGGTTGAACTGTTGCTCTAGCTCCTCAGTGCCTATTGCTTGGTGTCAAAATAAACACTCATGGTCAACCTTTTGAAGCACCCTTGACTTTTCTTTTGTTATTTGTTATAATGCATGCATCAGGATGATGCAGCAGCTCTTGTTAGCAGACTGTTGGATTGGATGATGAAAAGTGAAAAATATGGTGAACGTCGTGGAGCTGCCTTTGGACTTGCAGGAGTAGTTAAGGGCTTTGGCATTGCTTGCTTGAAGAAGTATAGTATTATAGCTCTGCTTCAAGAAGGTCTTGCTGACAGGTGTGTGGTAACTCGGGTACATTTGACTATATTTGTTGTACCCTGAATTGTTTGTGCTGTCCACTAAAGGATCCTTAACTGCTGCAGTACCAGTGTTTTTCATATTTCTTGTAGCGTATGCTTTTTAGTTAAGGTGCTGGTGCTGAAGTTTCTGTAAAATTAATTCTGTTAGCACAAGCTTTCTTGATAAGTCTCTGATTTGTTTTTTTTAGTAGAAGGACTTGTGGAGATCCTTATTTTCGATAGTATGAATATTCTAGGCAAAAATTTACTCCTTAGTGATGGAAAATTTCATTTTTCAATGTAGGAATTCAGCGAAATCTCGTGAAGGAGCCTTACTTGGATTTGAATGCCTCTGCGAGACACTAGGAAGACTGTTTGAACCGTATGTTAATGCAAAAGAGATTGTTGTCTTTGTTGTTTTGTATTTTAAAGCCTTTATTGACAATTTTGGTTCAGGTATGTGATTCAAATGTTACCACTGCTTCTGGTTTCCTTCTCTGATCAAGTTGTTGCAGTTCGTGAAGCAGCAGAATGTGCTGCTCGTGCAATGATGTCTCAGCTTACTGCACAAGGAGTGAAGCTTGTCCTTCCATCTCTTCTGAAGGTGATTATCTCATAATTCATTATGAACGACAATCTTTTTTACCAACTTAAAGCCTCACATATCACTTTTAAAATCTGCACAACTTTGGGGTTATTTGGTAAAAGATAATTTGTGTACGTACTATATCAGTCAGAACATGACTGGTAGTAATTGTGAGGTTTGTATATAGAGGTGAGGATTTAAATTCTATTGTTGATATGACTCATATGAGGGCCTTAGGTAATCTATAAGTATCTTTATAAGCTTTGAGTTTTGAGGTTTGTCTCGCCTTCAAAATCCAATTCACCTAAACTTTTTGATACAAAAAAGGGGATCTCTATTCATATGCTTTTCTAGGGAGTAGTAGAGTATTCTTTCGTAATCACACCCTAAAATTTAGCGTATGATGTTGAAGATCTCTGATTAAAGATAAGCTCCACATTAGGCTCACAGGCTTCCAATGCAGGATACAAAAAGGGGGATCTCTATTCATATGCTTTTCTAGGGAGTAGTAGAGTATTCTTTCATAATCACATCCTAAAATGTAGCATATGATGTTGAAGATATCAGGTTAAAGATAAGCTCCACATTAGGCTCACAGGCTTCCAATGCAGGAGTTAATTTTTGTATCTGGTAAGAGGGTTTTGATATTTGAATGGGCCCCACAACCTTGTCCTCTGTGCAAGCTGGTTGTATTCTAACTTTCTAGTCCAGAGGCTGATATTGCACTATTTGTTTATGTGCACGATGGCAACATGGATGCAAGGAACTGACACAAGTCTAATATGAACCTTTGGTGACCCCACCCAAAAACTTGGGTTGGAAAATACTACGTTTATATATAAACCCCAAACTAGTATGCCATTTTTCCAATGTGGGATTCAAGTCTCGTACCTTGCAATTGGGTTCTAATGGAGACCAATTCCCTCTTGGATGTAGATGGATCCAACAGTG
>JBAGKO010000015.1:428948-440607 GCA_037177275.1 Acacia concinna
ATTCTATCAGCCACTTTTCAGTTGAGTTTGTGTTATATACGTTAGACGTAAAACCCGTCACATTGATTTTTGTGACAAAAACTGGTTACATTATTTAGTTACTTTAGAGATGTTTTAGATTTAAGAGTTTTACTTCTTGTTTATTTTATTTTCGTATCTTGGGCCCCCTAAAATTATATCCATCAGTAGAGCGTTCAGGCTTCTTCAAGGCACTAGTTTATCTTGTTTTTCATAACCAACTTCCTCCCATTCCCCCCTTTACTTCTGTTGGTTCTGTGTTGGTTATATTCTTACCATGTCTTCTATAGGAAAGGTTAAAAAATCTCTCTATGTCCCTAAGATCCCCTAAAAAATGTGTTTGACCTTACAATCACTGGGGTCAGGAAGTGTTTATCTTCTACTTCAAACAAATGTGGCGCATGAATACTTGAATATTGCACACGAAAGTAGCTCTCCCTAATTATTTGGAAACCATTATCTCTAATATGAGTTGAAGGAACTAGATACCCTTTAAAACAAGGTCAAGAGTTCTAACTGTATGGTTGAAAACGATCACGATAGGAGTTACTTCTAATTGGGGCTTGACAATGGATTTGCCAGTAATACCGGATACTATAGTTATACCTAAAGATCTTGTTTCCAGACTGACGACTTGTGACATTCATTTCCATTCTGAAGCAAAGTTCAGGATATAAAAAATACTCTCAGATAAATTATTGCATCACTAGTCCTCCATTTCAGGGTCTCGAAGATAAAGCTTGGAGGACAAAACAAAGTAGTGTTCAACTACTTGGTGCTATGGCATACTGTGCCCCTCAACAACTGTCTCAGTGCCTCCCTAAGATTGTCCCCAAGTTGACTGAGGTATTTCACGAAGCAGATGCTACTTGGAGACTTCTTATTCTCTAGCGTTGTATGAAGTATTGGTTGTTTTCTAAACTCTTATCCCTATGTACAGGTTTTAACTGACACCCATCCTAAAGTGCAGTCAGCTGGGCAGATGGCCCTTCAACAGGTTGGTTTTGGGTTATGAACTTTTAATTTCTGCCTCTATCAATCTGGTTACAATTTCTTTTTCTTGTAATTTTTCACAATCATAATTTTTTTTAGGTTGGGAGTGTTATAAGGAATCCAGAAATAGCTGCTCTTGTCCCTACGCTTCTTATGGGCCTTTCTGATCCCAATGAACACACAAAATATTCCCTCGATATTCTTCTTCAAGTGAGGTTTTTAGATGATGGGTGTTTGAGTTTATTCATTCTTATTTGCCATTACCTAAATTTCCTTTGATTGGCCGCAGACAACATTTGTTAATTCAATTGATGCTCCTTCTCTTGCATTATTGGTACCAATAGTGCATAGAGGACTAAGGGAAAGGAGTGCTGACACTAAGAAGAAGGCAGCACAAATAGTTGGAAACATGTGTTCCTTGGTCACAGAACCTAAGGATATGATTCCTTATATCGGATTGCTGCTCCCTGAAGTGAAAAAGGTTTTTCCGTATCATAAACTTTACATATTTGTTTTGGCCTCCTCTCACAGTGTTTGAATTTTAAGAGCAGGTTCTTGTGGATCCTATACCTGAAGTTCGTTCAGTTGCGGCTAGGGCCCTTGGATCCCTTATCAGAGGAATGGGTGAAGATAACTTCCCAGATCTTGTCCCGTGGTTGTTTGAAACACTCAAGTCTGAAAATAGTAATGTTGAACGATCTGGAGCTGCTCAAGGCTTGAGTGAGGTCATACTCTTCTTATGCTTCATTTTAGCATCTTCGATCATTGAGTGTCTTGAGAATCTTGAGACCTGAGTAAATTAAATTAACCCAAATTGAATTTGGAGAGAAATTTTTTGATGGTCTTCACAGTAGAAAATTGATAAGATAAAAGTTTCTAAAAGAAAATAGTCCGATCTGGCAACTTATTGTTTTGGCTCCCTTTGGTTCTTAATAATGCAAATTTCTTAATTTTTAGTGGCAGTTCCATCACCTACTTTACAGCTAGCTTATTTAAAAAAGTTCAGAAGCTCCCCTCAAGGTCGACTGCTATACTCAATTGAATTAAATCAAATGATTTATTACATATTCACAGGCTTGATAAATCTATTTCTGGATGCACATGATATGTGATTCTGGTGTTTGTATCCTAATGGTATTCTTTTCTAACATTAGGAGATATCTAGACTACTTCTGAGCTGGTCCTTTTATGAGTTTTGAAAAGCAGTTGGTTTATACGAGTCTTTCTGTACCATTTATTGATTGTCTTTTTAGAGATTTTGGTCTTTAGAATGACAGTAAGGTTCTTCAAAAGTGTGCTCCATCTTAAGGTTGTAGTGTTTCTATTCGTTTCATCATTGTATTTGCATCAGTTGTTTCTCCCTGCAATATTTTTGGGTGAGAGTTGTATTTGTGGCTAAGTTTTTCATCACTGTATTTGCATCAGTTGTTTCTCCCTGCATTATTTTTGGGTTTGAGTTGTATTTGTGGCTTAGTTTAGCGCTCTGTTTGTTGGGGTTTTTCTTTGATAGATTTAAATTTCCTCAAAGACTACTGTGTCGTGGGCGTTTTTGGAGGGTTTGAGTTGTATTTGTGGCTTAGTTGAGCTATCATACTGTTCCACTTTGACTTCTGTGTCGTGGGCGTTTTTGGAGGATTTCTAATTCTCCTTTGTGCATCTTTCCTCAATAACTGTTAATAGAAAAAATAGATCGTCACTGAAAGTTGGTCCTTCAAACCTTTCTCATGCAAAACCTCTTGTGAATATGATCTATCAATAAAAGTGTAAAGAATAGCAAAAAGAGAGTGAATTCTTTGAATGGCCTTGATGAAGGGGGGCTTGAGTTACATACCTTTTTAGTAAAGGTTATTTAACTTGAGACAAAACTAGTGGGGGCTTGTGAAGTCTTAACTAAGCAAAGAAGAAATATAATCTGATGTGATTCTAGTAGTACAAATGATGGGGGTAGTGTCTTTTCAGACTGTATATTAGGATCGGACAGAGCAAAGGAATATCCAAGCTTAGTCAACAATATGTTGATATAACTACTTGATAAGATGCTTTTACTGGTTTGTGTTTACAATAGCTATTTTCTGATATAGCATTCCGTCTTGATGAATTGTAGGTCTTAGCTGCTCTTGGCATCGAATACTTTGAACATGCACTTCCTGATGTCATCCGAAATTGTTCCCATCAAAGAGCATCTGTACGAGATGGATATTTGACACTGTTCAAGGTGACATAATAAAAGCCCAATACGTTTCACAACTTTATTTTTTTACTTTATATATTGTGATTGACTAGCTTCTTGTCAAAACTTCTTTGTAGTATTTGCCACGATCATTGGGAGTCCAGTTCCAAAATTACCTGCAACAGGTGCTGCCTGCTATCCTAGATGGTGAGCCTGCGAAGATTTTTTGGGAGGATTTTTATGCATTATATGCTTGACCTTGTGCTCTTTTCCTAATTCCACGCCTACATATTCTTTTATAGGTCTTGCTGATGAGAATGAATCTGTACGTGATGCTGCCCTTGGAGCTGGGCATGTCCTGGTTGAGCATTATGCAGCAACGTATGTTGATTCCTGTTTTTATCTTGTGATTTGAATATGTTGCCTGCATGGAATATTTCAAATGTGTTGTTTTAGAAGTATTTTTTTTATTATGTTGTCTGTAGATTGTAAATTTTTCTGAACTATAGAGTTACAACTATTGGTAACGAATAGATTGTATTTGCTTTGTCTGCCATAAGTTGGCATCCCATCAATGTCTGCGACTACCCTTTGCAGCCATAAATAATTTTTCTTGTATATCTCTACAGGTCTCTACCTTTGCTCCTTCCAGCTGTTGAGGATGGCATTTTTAATGATAGTTGGCGTATCCGGCAGAGCTCAGTCGAGTTGTTGGGTGATCTTTTATTCAAAGTATGTGCTGCTTATTCTGCTACCTTCTTTTGCAGTTTTTGATTATATTTTTGAGCTAATTGGCATTTCATCCAGGTTGCTGGAACCTCTGGTAAAGCTTTGCTTGAGGGAGGCAGTGATGATGAAGGTGCCAGTACTGAGGCCCATGGACGAGCTATCATTGAGGTTCTGGGAAGGGATAAGCGTAACGAAGTACTTGCTGCACTGTATATGGTTCGAGCTGATGTTAGTTTGTCAGTTCGCCAGGTAATGGCTCTAATACGCTATTATTTTTCTTGTGTATTAGTTTACACCGGATAAATTTCCTCCAGTCCCAGAGTCCCTAACTACCTGTTAATTTCCATGTGACATGATCGTTATCTTTTTGCTATGATACATATATAGCTTACACATGGTTCTGTTATCAGGCTGCATTGCATGTGTGGAAGACTATTGTAGCAAATACTCCAAAGACTCTCAAGGAAATTATGCCAGTTCTGATGGATACCCTGATTTCTTCCCTTGCATCATCATCATCTGAAAGGCGGCAGGTTTGCACTGATATTTGATAATATTCTTTATATGTCAGCCTGCAAACATTATAGCTTTTAAATTTGATTCTAATGTAGGTTGCCGGACGGTCCCTGGGTGAGCTTGTCCGGAAGCTTGGTGAACGGGTACTTCCCTTGATAATCCCAATTTTATCTCAGGGGCTGAATGACCCTGACAGCAGCAGAAGACAGGTAGAAATTATTATGTGACATCTTAATTTATGTTGGAGGTATCCAACAGTCAACTGATTGTATTGCTTGGTTGGATGCTATTATGGCGTTTCTCTTGATGACAGGGTGTATGTGTTGGTCTGAGTGAAGTAATGGCAAGTGCTGGTAAGAGTCAGTTATTGAGTTTCATGGATGATCTCATCCCCACCATTCGAACTGCCCTTTGTGACAGGTTTGTTGATTTCATGGTTAATGGACTGCTGTTGGACTTTTTTCTGGGTTTTCATATAAACATTATATCAATATGTCTTTTAGTGTTGCCGAGGTCCGCGAATCTGCAGGTTTAGCATTCAGCACTCTTTATAAGGTGATTGTCAACTATCTATTGTTGCCTCTGTTCTGCGCAGTTTGTCTGTGGTATATGAGCTTGAGCAAACAGTTTCTCAAACTTCACTAAAATATTTGTAATGTAGAGTGCTGGAATGCAAGCTATTGATGAAATTGTTCCAACGCTTTTACATGCATTAGAGGATGATAAAACATCCGATACCGCACTTGATGGCCTCAAACAAATTTTAAGGTAATTTTTGCGGTTTTATCATTGTCATAACGACCATGTAGTTGCGAATGATAATTCTTGTTATCTTTGACTAAATTATTGCATTTTATTTTTTTTAGTGTCAGAACAACTGCAGTATTGCCTCACATTTTGCCGAAACTTGTCCATCTTCCCTTGTCGTACGTGTTTCACTCTAATGATGTTTTTTTTAATGTTTATCATAATTCTTTTCTAAAACAAGTTCCACTATTTCTCCAGTGCCTTTCATGCGCATGCACTGGGAGCTTTGGCTGAGGTTGCTGGACCTAGCCTTGACCATCATCTTGGTACTGTACTTCCTCCTCTGCTATCTGCAATGGGCGGTGACGACAAGGTATGAAAATCTGGATCTATTTTATTTTAAGAAACTGCATTTCTGATCTTAGTTTCATTTGGTTATAATTTAGGTCACTTGGAACATTGTCATATTGCTTCATATTTGATTCGTTTTGTTTTTTCGTATTTATAGGAGGTTCAAGCTTTGGCAAAGGAGGCTGCTGAAACAGTTGTCCTGGTTATTGATGAGGAAGGTATTGAGCCACTATTAGCAGAGCTCGTTAGAGGTGTTAGCGACAGTCAGGTACTTTTGTTGTTAATATTTATGGAATTAAACACTCTCCTTAGGGCGTCTTTTTTTATTTTGTTTTTTCCCTGACAACTAATGTTGCAGGCTGCAATCAGAAGATCTTCTTCATACCTGATAGGATATTTCTTCAAAAACAGTAAATTGTATCTGGTTGATGAAACTTCAAACATGATAACTACGCTTATCATCTTGCTCAGTGATCCAGATTCATCTACTGTTACTGTAAGTTATGTGTGTATATTATGATATTTTGTAGATTCTCTGCACAACATATTGTTTATTATCTGCTCTTCCATTAGGTTGCTTGGGAATCTTTGTCGAGGGTCATCATTTCAGTGCCCAAGGAGGTACTGCCTTCGTACATAAAGCTTGTCCGTGATGCTGTATCAACATCCAGAGATAAAGAGCGTAGGAAGAAAAAGGTGGTGTGAAAATTCAATGATAATTTTGTTTCAGTTTTCAGTAATTAATTCAAAAATAATTTGGAGCTTTTGTGTTTGTTAATTGCTCTGCAGGGAGGACCTATTCTCATACCTGGATTCTGTCTTCCCAAGGCACTGCAGCCTCTGTTACCTATTTTTCTCCAAGTATTTCTCCTTTCTTCAGTGCTAATTCTGCATTTTTATTAATGATAGAAGTGTTGCGTGTTTTGTAGCTGTGAACATCCGGTTGTTGTTTATTACATTCTTATGGTATCAAAAGAATGTGTGTCGCTATGACCCTATTGAATGATTTAGATAATTAATTTTTCCATTTTGCCTCTTTCCATATTGGTCCACTAGGAACATTGCAGTCTGTTTGGTTTGTTCATTAGTGATGATAATGCCAGTGACTGTTCGTTTCCAATTCGGGCTATTTAATTATGTAGAAAGTGTGTTAACCTTTGTGGTTCGGTGATTCTGGAATCTGTTTATTTTTTCCCTTCAGACTTTCTTAACTTCTCCTCGGCTTTGTTCCTGACTTGAAATGCTTGTAATTATTTATGAATGTAAATACATGAATAATACATATTCACTGAATATTAACATTGCTGGGTTTCTAATCATCACTCTCTGACATCTACATCTAGTTTTTGGATTTGCTTGTCCAGTCTCTGATATGTTGTGCTTTGTGCCTTTAGGGTCTCATAAGTGGGTCTGCTGAATCAAGGGAGCAGGCTGCATTGGGACTTGGTGAACTGATAGAGGTAACAAGTGAGCAATCACTCAAGGAGTTTGTCATCCCTATAACAGGGTAAGCAATAGAGTAAGTGACTAATGTCAATTATGGTCCTATTTTTAGGCAGAGAGAAGAAAATTTTTAGTCCAACTTAAAGGGGAGAGAGAGAAATTTTTCTTATGAACGTACAATTTTACTCTTCATACATCATTGTGTTGACTTTGTTCTCATGGTTTATAATGTAAATTTAATAGGTGCAATGTTGGAAAGTAGTTGAATTTTAAGGTTCTTCTTGGTCTGTGAAACAGGTTGGAAATGACTTGTGGATAAGACTAGAGGAGTATATCATAGTCATGCAAACTGATCCATTTGTATATAAAGATCCTGGATTTGTATAATATCATGAACTACCCCTTCCCCCGAATTATTTCCTTCA
The DNA here is from genome assembly GCA_037177275.1 of Acacia concinna. Lineage (NCBI taxonomy): Eukaryota > Viridiplantae > Streptophyta > Magnoliopsida > Fabales > Fabaceae > Acacia > Acacia concinna. The sequence continues at coordinate 436,341 of JBAGKO010000015.1, forward strand.
TGGTCGTTTTACTGTACCCATGGCTTTTATCCCTTCCCCTGAATTATTTCCTTCATGGTCGTTTTATTGCACCTACCCATGGCTTTTAAATGGAGTTTTATTCTAAAAACTGAGTACACTATCATACTATAGCTGAATCTTGATGGACACTAAGATGGGATGAGAATCCTCTCATGCTAGTTGTTGGACATTCTATATATGCCTTGATCAATTGTCTCCCTTCAGAGAGCCAATGTCCTGATAGCTGTACTCTGCAGCACTTTGTTCATTGATGCGTCTCTTAGCTTCCTTGCTTCTTGCAAAACAAAACCCTATGTTGGTAGCCCTTTTGGATTTCTGAACTGTTTATACCAATTGAGGGCACTCAAGTGGGATGGAGAACCTTCCTCAATAAGCTTGCTTTTGTAGTGAGAGAATAAAATTGCTTAAATACTCCATACAGCATTCCATGCTATGCAGCATATCAAGTTTTCTGGCCTTGTGAAAGCAAGTGCCTTTGCTAGATAGAAACTTCAACTTGGGCTACTTTGTTTTCCCCCATTTTTGGAGTTATATTGTTTACTCATACATTCTTACTTTTCCTGTAATGTTTATCACAGGCCTCTTATTCGGATAATAGGTGATCGCTTTCCCTGGCAGGTGAAGAGTGCCATTTTGTCTACATTGAGCATCATGATAAGAAAGGGTGGCATGGCCCTCAAACCTTTTCTTCCTCAGCTGCAAACTACCTTTGTTAAGTGTCTACATGATAGTACAAGGTTAGTGTGAGAAAAATATTTTGCCCATTATGTACAATTCTACATTAATTCCATCTTTCATCTTTTTATAATGTGCATGATTTGACTTATCTGGCTTCAAGGTTTAGTTACAGTTATTGATCTTGTAGCAACCAATTATTTTTTTATCTGTTTTGCTTATTAACAAATTTATGAATACAGAACTGTTCGATCAAGTGCTGCCCGGGCGCTTGGAATGTTAAGTGGACTCAGTACTAGGGTTGACCCCTTGATTGGTGATTTATTGTCTGGTCTACAGGTGGTTTTATTATGAGGTTCTTAATTATTATAATTATTTATGGCATAGGTTGACTATTCTATACTGATAGAGGTACCCAATACAATATTGTGGAATTTGATTATTCAGGTATCAGATGGTGGTGTTCGTGGAGCTTTTTTGACTGCTCTGAAAGGTGTCCTGAAGCATGCTGGGAAGAACATGAGTGTGGCTGTTAGAGGCCGTGTTCACAACATCCTTAAGGAATTGATTCATCATGATGATGATCAAGTTCGGATGTATGCTGCAAGCATTTTGGGTATCTTGACAAAGGTTTGTCTCTTTTTCTTTGACCAAGTGTGTCTTATTCCTTTTTTCAGATTTTTTTTTTTTGGTGTTTTGTGCTCTTGAGAGAGATGATAAGGTTATTGGCTTGTTACTATTAGCGTAATCACCGAGTTTTGGTACTTTTTCCTGCATCATTGTAATTTGTGGTTGCAGTACCTTGAAGATGTTCAGCTGAGTGAGTTGATTCAGGAATTGTTAAGTCTTGCTTCATCTCCAAGCTGGCCTTTTAGGCATGGCTCTGTACTTGCGATATCTTCCATGATCCGCCACAACCCGCCCCCAGTTTGCTTGTCTTCTTCTTTCTCCTCTATTTTAGACCTCCTTAAGGACGCTTTAAAGGATGAGAAGGCATGTTGATTCAGTGTTATTGGTTTTCTTAATAAATTGTTACTGTGTTTTGAGTCTTTGACATATTTTCTGCGAAACAGTTTCCTCTTCGGGAAAGTTCAGCCAAGGCATTAGGATGGCTCCTCTTATATCAAACCCAGAGGGATCATGTTGACCCTGTGTTGTACAAGGATGTTCTTTCATTGCTTGTTTCATCCACCCGTGATGACTCCAGTGAAGTTAGAAGAAGGGCTTTGTCTGCTATAAAAGCCGTTGCCAAGGTATGTCACTTAACAGTCCTGCATTGGTTAGATACTGACTTATTAACCAGTACTGTGAAATGTGATGAACTTTTTCCACCTGACATATGGCAGGCAAATCCTCCAGTCATTATGTCTAATGTTACAATTACCGGCCCTGTGCTTGCTGAGTGCTTAAAAGATGGAAATACCCCAGTAAGACTTGCTGCAGAAAGATGTGCTTTGCATGTCTTCCAACTGATGAAAGGTAATGTTACAACTGTTTGATTATGCACTTTGGTTGGTAAGAATTGCAATAGGATATCTATAATTGTTATTATTTTATTACAACCCTTTTTGTGTTAAGGTGAAGTTGATATATGGAGATAATCTCCTTTTGGATTTTTAATCTATCCTAGGAAACCCTGTCTCTGATCTGTCAGATTATTCGTATTACACCTATCCAGGTGTTACGAAGTTTGGAATTCATGAATGCTATAAAAACCCTTGATGACTGCAACGGGAGTGATGATATCTTGTTCATGCTGATTGATTTCCAGGTTCAGAAAATGTTCAAGCAGCACAGAAATATATTACTGGCTTGGATGCAAGACGTCTGTCAAAGCTTCCAGAATATAGGTATGTATAGGTTAGATCTACATTTCCATAGAAACTTAGTTTCGGACTGGTTCAATGCAATTATTAGAGTTAGGAATCTTGAGTTTGTCATCACACAATCAGTTTTCAGCAGTAGCATATCTTAACGAGTGAAAATATATAGGAATGGAGCAAATTGAGGATCCCCATCTAAGGATGCTAAATGAGAAAATTATATAATGTTGCCATTCAAAAATTAAGTCAACAAACTAATTACAAAATTGGATGATATATTTCAATAGTGATAATGTGCTTTTCTGTGGAAACTTTTTTGGAAAATTAAATGGTTGGATCTGGTGAGTCTAATGCCATAATATTTCACTGAGCTTTAGTACGATACCTTTTTAAAAATAAAATGCAAAAGAGGATTGCAAAAGTGATTTATATATACCAGTGATATGAGCAACTCAATGACTACAACATTTTACTTATATGTGATGTGGTGAGATGTATTTAAGGCAAGCGCAGACGCTGATGTTGGTGAAGAATTTCTCTAATACTTGGCTGTTGATGCTATGTAGTGATGGCAGTGAAGACAGTGAAGAAGACATGGCAAGTAGCTGAGTAGGCGTACTCTTATAAAGGCGTAGCATTCTTTCATATCATTAGAGGATGATGACACGCATCACAGCAGATGACGGACCGCGTTGTTATAATAGATAGATGATTATACAGAGTTGAGGCTTGATACCCAATTTTGCCGTGGGGGTGTTGGTTATAATTGTAAATTGGACGAGGCATCGTTTTTGTAACTAATTGTGATTATATAATGCTTTATTGTTGTCCATGCAACGATGATTATTTCATGTTTTTTGAAACTCGGTGTCTCGAGTTATGGTTGGTTCATCATTTGCATATTTCTTCGCCAATTTACGCTTCCAGATCCACAGCATAGACCAAGCCAATCCCAAAATTCAACTCTGGTCAAGTGGGCAAATTTGCGAGATTATGTGGATGCTCTACAATTCCACAAATTGAATGCGATATGAGATATAATTTAAAATATAGAGGGTCAAGGTGCAGATGCAATGAGGATCCCAAACTATTTTTAAAGGTGCGAGAGCAAATTTGACTCAGTTGAATGCTAACGCTGTTTTCAGAAGAGGAACAAAAAAGGCTTTACTTCGCCTCACTTTGCTTTTTCCAAATTAGCAATTATCCTTGTTCATCTTCTCCATTCTCAGTCACCGCCATCTAGGACTGCATCTTCTTGCACCATCGCGAGAGCTTATGGTTTCTAGAAGCTCATCTTCATTTAACAAGCATTTGTAACAAATACCATCTTCTCGAAGTAGTCTAATTTAAGCATCGTGATGCAGTAGGCGGCGTGCCAGGGTGGTTTTCCCCATTTCTCCTACAACAAATGATAGTAGTTCATTTAGGGCCTTTTGAATCTCCCTCAGGCCAACGTCAACTAGTTGTCTTTCATCCATTGAGTTGTACAAACTGCTCTGAAACTAACAAGTCGTTTTGCAACTGCTTTCTTCTGGGACCATGCTTGAAACGACATTGCACTTTCGACTTGGCAGTTGGTTTTGCAGATTTTGATGATGGAACACGATGGTGAGATATGTTGGCAATCTTCTTCGTCCTAATGTGGGAGTTTATTCCTCGCGGAGTCGATGGCAAATGGTTTTTTACCCAAGAACAAGAAGATGCGGTCCTAGAAGGCGGTGAAGAATGTTGAAAACGTATAGGGAGGA
>JBAGKO010000015.1:458704-469131 GCA_037177275.1 Acacia concinna
CAATCGATCACACACTCATCCATCTCTTCATTATTAATGAATTAACAAAGAAGCAACATAATTACTTATTCAAGACAACATCGCAAATTATTTCCAGACAAAGCATTTCAGGTCCAAATTAAGTCAAAAAAATGACCAGACCAGGACCATCAATAATTAGGCTTTGGTTGATAGAATAAAAGCCAAAGCTATGTACCAAATCTGAGTTATGGCTAATACCTTCTAATGTGTCGACAAAGCTGCTGCAGTTGGTATAAACTAAAATAACATCCAAATGAATGCCAGGAAGAATGCTTGTATCATCATTAACATTGTCACGGGTAGCTTCAAATTGCATGTTTTACTGATCTTCCAATGTCGGAATAGAGAGTAAACAGGACTTCGTCATTCACAACCCTTGGCTTCGTACAAACATTAGTGCCGAAAGTGGAAGCATATATAAGTTAGAGAAGGTATTGAAGTTTGATGCTTTAGAACCTAAATTTGTAGTTGGATAACAGAGAATGGATTATACACGATGGTGCTTCAATGGGTAGTGGCTGACAGTGTTCACGGTGGAAATCAGCTACACGGTGGTCCTCCCCTCCATTGCCAAAATCGAGCTTTGAGGTGCTTCAATTTAGCCACACAATAAACCTTGCTCTCCCCCTTTTCAATCTCAACCCTACAATGGCAGCGGTGACTGGTGATGAGAACTCACGGACTCACCAAAATGTCCTTTTATGGGCACATTTAAAATTTTGAAAAGTCTAGGGGTTTACAGTATAATTTTCTATGGTCCACATGAACATCTATTTGTACTTTCTAAAAGGTTTTAGTTCTTTTTTGAAATTTTACCTAAATTTTCCAAATTTCTTTTTTTTTTTAAAAAAATAGAACTGACCAAAAATTTCTCCGGGATTCCAATTTCAGCTGAGAAGGGAATTTTTTTTCTTTCCGATGGAATTCCATGGGAAATTACCGATGGACCTAACCCGTCGGAAATTTCCCACAGAAATTTTGTTGGTAATTTTACCGACAGAATTCCGTCCGAAATCCGTGGGAAATTTCCCCCTGACACATTTCTGTCTCAGATTTTGTCGGAAATACAAGTTTTTTTTTTGTAGTGAATACTGATTTTAGACTTTAAAATTTAAGTAGTATATTCGTAAAAAAAATTAGGCTAAAATATATTTTTAGTCCTTTAAGTTTAATCGAAATCCTCTTTTAGTCCTTTAACTTTAAAAAGTGTGTTTTTAGTTTTTTTTAAATTAACGCCGTGAACTTCAATGATGGAAAATATTGAATAAAGTTAAAATAATGATATATTCTTATATTTAAATTATGTGTAAATAGGAAAATAATTAAACCCTCAATGAAGTATCGAGTTGGTGTCAACGTTAAAGCCTATATTTAAATTATATAAACATTTTTACTTCGTTGAGTCAACATTTTCCATCAGTGAAGTTAACAGCGTTAACTCAAAAAGATTAAAAACATATTTTTTAAAGTTAAAGAACTAAAAAAAAATTTCAACTAAATTTAAAGGATAAAAAATATGCTTTAGCCAAAAAATGAATACAAGAGGGATGGAGGATAAATAAAAATCAATGGAAGTCCTTGCCTGGTGAGTGGTGAGTGGTGAGTGGTGAGTGGTGAGTGGTGAGTGGTGAGTCTTGTCCCGTCCAGTGCAGTACTTACTAGCATCTGCATATCCCTCACAAGCCACAAGAGGGACAAATTTGAGAATATCTCACTTACTACTCGAGCTCCACTTCATGTAACTTTCAGCTAGACATTTCTAAAGAGACAAAACATTTAACTCATGACAACAATTTATAGTTAGTTTTCATTATAAGCGTACATCACAGCAATAAATCCAACAAACTACTAATGAGCATTGTTATCTTATATAGATATTCCTCTGTTATTATTTATAAAACTCTTTTAAAAAATTTTAAAACAATTTTAAGAGAGTAAATTATATTATTTAATAATATTATATTGTATATTTTATTACATTATATAGTAGTTCATAAGTCAAATAATATAATTTGAAGAAAAACGACAAATTATAATATTTTAAAATAATGTAATTATCTTTTTTAGAATTATCCAAAAAGGTCCTATAAATAAGAATGGAATGAAATGAGTATATTACTTCATTGGTAACACATGTAATTGTTTGGAATTCAAAGTGCTTCTAAGAATTTTTTTTTTTTAAAAAAATGGAGTTTATAGGCTCAGATAGGCACCAACAACCTGAAGTTACAACGACAGGATTGAACAGTAACCTCCTCCCACTTGAGAGATACAATTATCCTTAGGCTACAAGACCTTTGTATTCTAAGAATATTTTGAATATGCATGGTGGAGGGCAAGAGGAGGAGACGGTAAATGAAAATGTATTTCAACATTTAAAAAAAAAATGGACATGTATATATTAGTTACATCATACATACATCCCCGGAAAGAAACACAAGGAATCCCAATAAATTATACCCCAGGTTCACGGCATGACGCGGATGCAGAGAACCGAAGGAGTCCAGGTTCGCTTCATGTAAATCTGTGTGGGCCCTCTTCCCATTTCTCTTCTCTGCTTTCCAGTTCCTACACGCACACTCCTCTATACTTCCCAGACGGAGGCGAACTCAAATATCTCTTCTCTCTGTAGCAGCGTTCGTCCCCTTTTGGGCTCCAATGCCTTTTTCTATTGATTCTGTCGGTTAAATTTTCCTTAGAAATCCTTGGTAAGTGCTTGCGATGAACTATTTATTGATTTAAGGGAGATCATCACGATTGAAATTTTCCCTTTTTTACGCATTACTCCACCGTGTGACTGTGTGGGGTTTGCCTACCTCCAGAATGAACAAGGTGATTCGGGTCTCCCCTTTTCGTTTCTTATTATAATCGCAGCTTTCTTTGATCATCCTGAGGTTTTTCTTTTTTGAAATTACTTATTTCCCAAAAATAGAAAGAGTACGAGGAGTTTGGGCGGATGCGAATGTTAGATCTCGAGTCTTGTATATAGCAGACTTCGCGTCAACATCTTACGAAGTCATCTGGTGGATGAGGCTTCCTTTACTTTTCTACAAAAGGCTTGGATAAGATTTGGAATATGATATTTTTTTACGGATGATATTCGAACAACCTAGCCAGCTGAGGGGCCATGGAGAAAGCATCAGCCTTTCTTTTGTTGGCTTCTTACATCTTCGTCTCCGTTTCTGCAATCGATAGTGACTATGCTCAGTGCAATTGTGACGAAGAAGGGCTTTTGAGCATACATAACATTCTAGAGAGCCAAAGAGTCAGCGACTTCTTTATTGCCATAGCATATTTTTCGATCCCCCTTGAACTCCTCTACTTCGTTAGTCGCTCCAACCTTCCCTTTAAATGGGTTTTCCTTCAATTCATCGCATTCATAGTCCTCTGTGGCTTGACCCATTTACTTAATGCATATACTTATTACGGACCTCACTCCTTCCAGTTGGTGCTCTCCCTTACAATTGCTAAACTACTTACAGCTCTGGTCTCTTGTGCAACTGCAATTACCCTTTTTACTCTGATTCCTCTTCTTCTCAAAATCAAAGTAAGGGAGCTCTTTTTGAAGCAGAACGTGTTGGAATTAGACCAGGAGATTGGAATGATCAAAAGACAAAAAGAAGCAAGCTGGCATGTTCGGATGCTAACTCGGGAAATTAGGAAATCTCTGGATAAGCATACAATCTTGTACACCACCCTTGTTGAGCTTTCTAAATCATTGGACTTGCATAACTGCGCTGTTTGGATGCCAGATGAGGATGGACGAGAAATGTACTTAACCCATGAGTTGAAAACAAGCTCCCCCAAGATGTTTCACTATTCCATTCCCATAAACGACCCGGATGTCATAGAGATCAGAAAAAGTAAAGGGGTAAGAATTTTGAGGCCTGAATCAGCACTAGGAGCTGCAAGTAAGGGGGGATCTGGGGAGTCAGGTGCTGTTGCAGCTATTCGTATGCCAATGCTTCATGTTTCAAATTTTAAAGGAGGGACACCTGAGTTAGTTGATACATCCTATGCTATTCTGGTTTTGGTTCTTCCGAATTCAAACTCCAGGGATTGGAGCCACCACGAGATGGAGATAGTGGAGGTAGTTGCTGATCAGGTCGCTGTAGCCCTGTCTCATGCATCTGTTCTTGAAGAGTCTCAGCTCATGAGGCAGAAACTGGCAGAGCAAAACCGAGCTTTGCAACAAGCTCAAATGAATGCAATGATGGCTAGTCAGGCAAGGAAGTCATTTCAGAAAGTGATGAGTCATGGTATGCGTAGGCCTATGCATTCGATTCTGGGTTTGCTTTCCATGTTTCAAGAGGACAATTTGAGATCTGAGCAAAAGATTATAGTTGACACAATGATTAAAGTTGGCCATGTTCTCTCAAGTTTGATCAATGATGTAATGGAGATCTCGGTAAATGATAAAGGGAGCTTCCAGCTGGAGATGAAACCTTTTGATTTACATTTGATGATGAGAGAAGTTGCTTGTATTTCCAAGTGTTTATGTGTATATAAAGGCTTTAATTTTAAAATCGAAGTCCAGAAGTCGTTGCCTGATCTGGTGATAGGGGACCAGGCAAGGGCTTTTCAAGTAATTTTACATATGATTGACTATTTAGTGAACATATTTGATGGAGAAAGGACTTTCATTTTTCAAGTTTCTCTTGAAAATGATAATGGGAATAAGGATGATAATTTTTTGGGAATATGGAGATCAGGCATGCAAAATTATTATGTAAATATAAAATTTGATTTTCAGATAACTGGTACAAGTTCACGGTCAGACAAATCAACTTCAACAAGACGCCATGCTGGTGGAAGGCACTACAGCAATGATTCTAATGAGGGCTTAAGCTTCAGCATGTGCAAAACGCTGGCACAGGTATGTGCATCATTCTGTTATTTTGGTATATATAGTATAAATTATTTCTCCAATTGATATAGTCATAAAATGCTTCCTGTTTTTTTTTTAAAAAAAAAATTGTAGATTTTAAGATGCAATTTCCTGGCTTGAAATTTCTCACTAATTTAAAATTTGTTGGCAATTGGCTGTGTGCAGCTTGGGACATTTAGTTTGGAACAGGGTGCAAAGGTTGATGCATGAATTGATAAATTTAGTGTAATCCTAGGAAATTTAATAATAATGTTGTCAGATTTAACAGTAATTAGTAATCAGGAAGTGACTTACACTAAAGATGTTATTTTAGTCTGTGCTGCATCAAGTCTTGTGCTGGGGGGGAGTCTTGAGGACCAAACTTGCTTGCTTATTAAGCGACAGTTTTGGTTTGGAAATCTGGGTGCCTGCTTTCTGGTTAAGCTTTAATGGAGAAAAATACAGTGGATGAGTTGCATGCTATTTCTTACAGGGCTAAAAGCTTCCTCAGCCCCACATTCATCATTTTTAATGGCCATGTGAACTCATCAACTTTTCTTGATGTATGAACAAGAGGTTCTTTACATAAAATACATTAATTCCCAAAGAAGTTTTAGAAGTTTGTGCGTGACTGTATTCAACTTGAAGTTTTGGGGCATATCTTGACATATACATTAAAGGAAGAATATGGCATAACCCCCAAAAAAGAAGGGATTGAAAGGTCATTGTCGTTTAGAACCATATATAATATGTAATGGTGAGTTTGTTGTTTGGGATGTAGCAGAGGAATTCCTGGAACTGCTCTCTTTAGGTGGCCTCATGTAAAGCTGAAGAAACACTGTCAGCTTATGATTTTTGAAGATCTTTTATTATTTCAGATTTGACGAGGCATTGCTCTGCCACTTTCTAAAGTGACTTTTTCCTTTTCATCATGATTGAAAGTACCTAAGTTTTTCATTGGAATCTATTTACGATCAAAATGTGGATAAATTTGTCTGATTATGTACTGAGTAGGAGGCCAATAGTATACTATTGCCTTAGATGCTTGATTAACTCATTGCATGGCCTTCTAGTTTTATCAGCTCTTGCCAAGCGGCAGCTTTAGTGAAAGAGGATGCCTTTCTTTTTTTCTTTATATATATATATATATATATATATAAAGATGCAAAAATCCCATTCTATCTATCACAAGGATGTCTTTATTCTAGCAATTATTGAGAAAGTTTAAATCGGGTGATCTGTTAGTTCATGATTCTAATCAGTAATTCATATTCACTTTTTGCTGAACAGGATGTTTGGCTTTTTTGTTATGACCTGCAAATCGAATTCTTATCTTGTTTTAGTTTAATAACTTAGTTGCTTTGTGTTCTTTCAGTTTAATGATATTGCACGCATGCTTTGTTTCCCTCATATTGGGAGAATTGCTTATTATCACATCAGTCATTCTATATGGATATTAGCCGAGGTTAAATTTGCTGTGGCTAATATCATAGCCATGGTCAAGAAAATAGTGATATCAGAATTTTAGTAGTATGAGCTACTTTGTTAGAGAAAACAAAGATGATGGCGGGTTTGAACTTATATTAACTACACTATGAAATCCAGTTTTGAGTTCATTGTTGATGCCGGATTTTCATTTGAGGTTCATCAATTAGATCAGGAGACCAATTGGCAAAGGCCGACTTGTTGAACAGTAAAAGGGGTTGGGTAAAATATTTAACTGAAATTTATTTGCCTTAGAAGATTGGTAAATTGGGGTCATGCTATGCGAAAGAAAATTTGAACCTGTTTTCTTAAACATTCTGAGTCTGGTGGGGATTTTGATGTGGTCGTTCTTTTCCCCCTAGTAATTCTGACATTACAATGCGGATCATTTGCAGATGATGCAAGGCAACATCTGGTTATCACGGAACGCTCTGGGATTGGCACAAAGCATGACACTTGCTCTCAAGTTCCAGATAGGACCATCTCACGGAAGATCCATTTTAGCACCTAAAGATTCTCTGGACTCTCGGTTCAGAAGCCTCAAGGTTGTGTTAACGGATGACGATGATGTAAACAGGACAGTGACGAAGAAGCTTCTGGAGAAGTTGGGTTGCCAAGTAACTGCAGTTTCATCAGGGTTTGAATGCCTGGATGCTGTAAGTGCATCTGGGAACACATTGAAAGTGATCCTTTTGGATCTGCACATGCCTGAAATGGATGGTTTTGACGTGGCTATGAGGATACGGAAGTTCCACAGCCGCAACTGGCCCTTGATCATTGCTCTAACGGCAAGTGCCGAAGAAGATGTGATGGATAGATGCCTACGTGTTGGAATGAATGGATTAATTCGAAAACCTATTCTTCTCCCAGAGATAGCAGATGAACTACGAAGAGTCCTGCAACACGCTGGCGAAAAATTGTGAGAAACTGAGATTTGTGGAGATCATAAGTTTACCAAAGCGTATAACCTAGGCATTCTGACGATGGAGATGAGTTTTTTAACTAATAAATTTAGGGGTTCATTTTGCTATCCATGCTCCTGATCTAGCTATTTTCCGCCAAAGAATTGGTTGGGTATGGATTCTGATTTCTGAATGGAGCATGAACTAACCATAAGATGTTCCTGAATCTTGATGATACGACTTCATGCAAAAGAAATGCATTGTGTCCTGCGGGTAAAACGAAATTGTAAACACTACTACCTCCAGAGGCAGTGTTAGTGTTTGTAAATGGTTGCACCGCAGAATTTATAATAATTAGTAGCTCCGTAAATTTTAGATTTTAGGCATAACATGAGATTTTCATCATTATTGGTTAATTGGTTAAATCAGTCAATTTCGGAATTTCCCAAGTATTGTTATGATTTCGTTGTGCCACCTGTTTTTTTAATTTAGGGTTCATTGTGCTATCTTTTTCATTCGTTTTTACGTAGATACTTGTAGGAGGGAATAAAATGTGTGTATACGTAAAGAAAAGCATCGTAATGGGTCATCGATTTTTTCCCCCCTTGAAAAAAGGCCAGGGATGGGTCTTGATAATTTAATTTTCAGGGTTTGAATATTAGGGGTAGAAAAAGAGATGATTTTGGAAAATACTCCCTCCAATTCTTTTTATAAACGTTTTTTTTTTCCATTCTAGAAAACGAACCGGTGTTTAAGATTAGTTTAAAACAATTATATTAAACATGTTATATCTTTTTCTAAATATGTCCCTATTTATAAAAAAGAGTAGTAAAGAGAATGAATATAAAATATGAGAGAGAGTAAATGGAAAATATGAGAAATAATGTATAATAAATGATTATATGAGAGATAATTAGTGGTGTGTAAGGAATATTTATTATAAATGTGTCTATTTAACAAGGGTGAAAAGGAAAAATGTAGAAAATAAAGCTGTTTATATCAAAGAATAGGGAAAATTTCAATTTAATACCTTCTAATTTGTTTTTTAAAAAAAATGCCTGTTAACATTTCAAAAAGACATTAAAATATCATGAAGCGAATTTTTCAAATTGGCAACGGACTTATGAATCCCATTATGACTCTTGGTATTTCCTCTATCGTTCCCGTCAATGGCAGATATCCCTCTCTCCTCTGTCACTGTGCATCAACAGGTGTCAATGTCAGTGTCAGATGAACAATGCTAACAGAAGGGGGACAGAGACAGTGATCAATACAGACTTGTAAATCTTATTACCAATCTTGTGAATCTTATTACGAGTCTTGGTATTTCCATTACTATTAACATCACTTAATTTAAAAAACTCAATTTATTCTATGGTACCTTAGTGTCTTTTTAAAATATTAACAGACATTTTTGGGTTTTGGAATATCAAAAGGTATTAACTTGAAATTTTCCCATAGACTAACATAAGAGAAAGAAAATTATTTATAAAAAAGATATATATGAGTATGGGTTTTATTATAAACTAGTTTAGAGCCCACGCGATGCACAGGTGGACGTGTACATAGATTTCTTGAAAATCTATATATATGTTCACATGTGCATCGCGCGAGCTCTAAATACACATGTTACTGCAGATATTAATTAATTCAAATTATACAGTGTGAAAATACTATGTTACATGTAATATGTTAAATAAGTATATTGCAATTGTGTGTGTGTGTGTGTGTGACTTTTTGCTCTAAATACACATGTTACTGTAGATATTAATTAATTCAAATTATATAGCGTAAAAATACCGTATTACATGTAATACGTTAAATAAGTATATTGCAATTGAAAAAATATTGATAACGTATAGCATTTACACATAAATTAATAAGAAGTTACAACATTATCTTCGGCTATCAAATTATAAAATACTTCTTTATATATAATATTGCAAGTCTTTTTAGTTGTGTGACCTTCCTCATTTAGGATTAAAATTTTTAATCCTTCCTTCTTTTTGACATGTGATATAGTCACATATAACTACCTATGTATAACTATTGGCTGAGGAAAGTATAAACCAACATTAAAAAAACTTTATCCTTGGCTTTTATTGATAGTTATTGCAAATGAAACCATTATCAGGAATTGTCTACTACATAGAGTGAATGGCAAAGATGGATTTGATGGTGTTATTGTTATTCTAGGAATAAAAACTTTTGTACATGTGCTAGCACGTGACATCATCTCTCCTACAATGATATGTTTTTCTAGCCTTGTGACAGTCAATTGTGTCCCATTAAACAATCCATTAGACTTATCAATATTAAGCATCAACATAATAAAGGCACCAACCTTGAGTCCCAACTGATGATTAGGAAGGCCAGAAATTGATATTGTATTTAGGAATTCAATATTGCATTTAAGAATTCAGTCAAATGTAGGTTTACCATGGAACTATTTAACCCATCTTGCTTTGATACACTATCTACACTTACATATATTTTTTCTTCTTTGGGAAGCATGTCAAGCACATAATTATTTACCTCATCAACCACAGACAAGTTTCCTAAAATCAATTTTATCATTTAAATGATCCAGTATTGCAGGATATGTATTTTCTACAATGCATTTCAATGGATCTAACATCGGATGCAATAGGAACTCGTTAGGGATGGAAATTAGTTCACTAGTTTCATCAACTGTTGCCATACTACCATCTCCAATAAATACAATACAATCACCAAACTCTTGAATGGCTATAGTGTCCTCGCATGATAGAGAGCCTTATTTTTTTGGGATACATAATTGCATCTAGACAACAATAAATTAAGTCTTATCCTTCACAATAGAGAGCTTTCTAAGCGCATGTTTTTAGTTAGAGTAAAATTCTTGCAATATTTCTACAAAATGCATCCATGCATTAATTGTAGCCAACACTATATCCTCTTGACAACCCTTTAGAATGACTGGCAATATTTGCATAAAATCTCCTACAAGGACTTTAACCTTTCTCCCAAATGGTTTAGAAGATGCATCCATGCTGGTATGGTAGACAATATCACGAAGTGTTCTATCCAGAGCTTCAAAACAATATTTATTTCCTATAATTGCCTCATCCCACAAAATTAGAGAAGTTTGTACTAAGAATTGTGCTAGATGT
>JBAGKO010000015.1:504581-515408 GCA_037177275.1 Acacia concinna
TTGGGGAGTAGTTGAACTCAGTGGTAACTGAGAACTGGACGTAGGTCAAGAGTTAGACCGAACCAGTATAAACTCTTATGTCTTGAGTTTAATCGAAAAATTAAAAACACCCAATTCACCCCCCTCTTGGGTGATTAGCTTGCCGTTTTCAGAACTAAGACTATTTATTTTGTGATTGGATTTTGATTATTGCAATTGGATGTTTTTAGTTATATATTTCCTATTAATTCATTGAGACTATGCATGTTATATAATTACTAGTTTGCATAGTTGATTTGCGTTAATTTGAGTGTCGCGAGTGTGCATTCATATTAGAGGAAACAATTGCATTAATTTAATCTGTTTTACACATCAAGTGGTTCTCTAATAATATTCCTAAGTAATAACTATGAATGCGATTGTAGAAGTAGCTATTAATTATGAGTGTTAGACCCAATGTGATTACTTGGGGTTTTTAATTAAGACTTGATGAATTTTGATTCTCATATCATTAGTGAACTAGGATAGTCATTGAACCAATTGCTCAAGAGATTTATTTCATTCATATTCCATCCCATTTTATTTGAAACATATCTAAAACAGTAGTTTAGGATTTTAATTAAATTGTATTCTTCTTTTAATTATCATTCAACAAAGCCCCAAATCAATTTTATATTGTTTTTATTACATTTGCATGTCATTTAGATTGCTTAGGAATCAATAAAAGACTTCTCGAGAAGAGAGAATGATCCTAAGTTTGCCTATATGCAATTCTTAATTTATTTTTGATTGTGGACCCTAAAACTAACGCACACAAAGTCATCATCATTCGGTCCAGGCATGCCAATCGCCACCCAATTCTTCTTTTCTTCCCTTTAAATTTTGGGAAAACTGACGTCCAAATTCCTATATTTTTACTTGATTTCTAATCAACTTAATATACTGCTAGTTTTTTTTTATCAATCCTTATAATTTTACTTTATTTTTAATCGGTCTCTATAATTTCTTTTTCTACGGGGGCATGATTGCAAATGAGGTGAAGCTATAAAGAGTTAACAAAAAATAAAACAAACTCTAAGGGCTGATTAAAAATCATGCAATATTATAAGGAATTGTTTAAAAAAACTACGTAGCCTGATTAAAAATCCTATGATATCATAAGAAAAAATGCATATTAAACTTCACTACTATTTATATATAGTATTACCAACTAGTGTACATCTAAGTATTGTCAAGTTTAAATAGATATGACTCTTTTAACAAGTTTTTTTTTTTTTCATAGGTAAGTTTTATATATATAATGTTAGTTAAGAGGTTTTTTTTTTTTTGACCAAAACAGTCAGTTAAGAGTTATTGAGTCTGTTGCATGATCAGTTGAGACTTATTTTTGTATTCATCATCTGGAAGCTCCGGCATAATTTATCCCACCAAATCGTTACGACTAACCGAGTTACTACGGTTTTTTATTAACCATGTCCATAGCAACGAGTGCATAATATATAGACGTAGTAGACTAAAATCTTTGCAATAATCATAGCGGATAATAAAATGATATTTTTGGTGTAAAATAATAAAATATTAATTTTTATTAAAGTTTAATTCTGCGCTGAAAATCTTCGTTAATTTTTTTTTTTCCAATGTCATTCCGGAAGGGCTAAATTAAGAGCAAAGCCATCTACTTTAATGGTAGCTAAAGGTTGATTGGATGTTTATTCTTCGATTTTTATAAAGGCTTATTTAGTATGGGGGGAGGGGAGAAAAAATTGGGTTGGATTTTAAAAAATTAGAGAATTAAGATTAAAAGTTTTAATTAATTTTTCTTACATTTATAATCTTATTTTTCTTTTTATTAAAATTCTGTAATGCCACTTTTTAATTAATTTTTAAATCTAATTTATAACAATTTTACAATGGTAACTTGAGATACTTGTACCAAAAAAAAAAACCTTGAGGTACTTCATTATGGGACAGAACCTCTTTATTTCATGCCTTCTTGCGCTGTGTAAAACGGCCACTCGTGCCTTAGCTCCTCTCTTTTATTTTCTTGGTTGTCTTTTCCGCAAGCTGAGTTAGAAAACCAATTAATCACAACGTATTGCTCACCGTCGTCGTCTCTCCGCCTGAATCATCTTCTCCTCTCATGTCTCACCTTTGGCTGGCTTTTCTTTTAAAAGATTTGGCTCGGATGATCGAAAACTCGGCCAACTCAGCCGAGTCTTTTGAGTCGACTTGGAAATAACTGAGTCAACTCGGCCATCGAGCCAATGTTAGTTCCAGATCGGACAGGCCTCCGGTCGACTGGCCGGTCCAGTCCAGTCCAATTCTTCACACCATGGTTATTATTGGTGGCTTGAATACTGAAGCAAATAGTAATCACAAAATATCTACTTGGGAAGAGATCGGCACTACTTTAATCAACTCATCATATACATGCTTGTCATGGATTGATATTGTCATACTTCCTCTGTTATTATTTATAAGACACTTTTAGAGAATCCTAAAAAAATCTTAAGAAAATTAATTATATTACTTTAAAACATTAAAATTTATTGTTTTTTTTCAAATTATGTTGTCTGAGTTATGAACTATTATATAATATAATAAAATACAACATATGATATTATTAAGTAATTTAATTAATTTTCTTAGAATTTTCTTAAGATTCTTCAAAAGAGTCTTATAAATAGGAACAAAGGGAGTATTATTCATTAGATATAGCTTGAAGCTTGTGCACAAACTCTCAGAACTCTACTGCTATTTATGATTTATGAACCTGACGTTCCATAAAATTTTACTTGTGTCGCTTATTCAAGGGTTAAAACCAGCATGGCTGCCACAGCAGGAATAAAGGACTAGAGTGTCCTTTATTTATCTAAAGAAAACAAAAACTGATGGACACAATCAGAAGCTACAAAATATATCAAATATTCCATTCAACGCAGGTCAAATTAAACTATGACCAATCTATCATTTATATCGTTTAATCGGCCGCACAAAACGGTTTCCGGCTGCATGATATATACTCAAATTGACCTCAAATGTCACGTTAGTCTCGAACAGCAACCGTGAAATATATACGTGACCAATTAGAAGCACAATTGATAAAAAGAAACTCATCTGGCACTGGCAGCAAACGACTAGAAGCACAAATGATAAAAAGAAATAAAATCTCGACCAATTAGAGAGATATGTGTCTGAGTCTCAAATATTAATGATGCAAACCACTAACCAACCTTCAAAATTAACCTTGCTATGTGTTCATTAATTTAGGAGCCCCAAAATAACAAGCGTATTCAATCAGATCAATCAATTCAACCTAGCACCTCATCACGATGGTCCTCACTCTGCAGTCATTGCAACAACGCAACAAAACTTCCCTGATAATGGCCCCAATATTTGTCACTACCAGCGAAAGCTCTAAATATCATCGCTGCTTGCCCAGTGCCCGTCAAAAACACATTTGAGGTGAGCTCAGAATTTCCCCATCTTAGGGTTGAGTTGGCACCATCCACTTAAAAGCTGATCCTCAATCCAGAGTGTATGAAAAACAGCCAGTCCATCAGTTCAGGGCGTTCATTTTTCTTCATCCCTGTATCAATAAATATGCACATGACTAAGTGAACCCAAGTTTATTGCAAAGAAGAAAAAGGAATGAAGTCCCAAATTTCTCCAGAGCACAAAATTCACAACTCGTCATCTAGGAAATGCAAAGTCATACTAATTACACCCTAGTTTGCACGCCATATTAGGCATACCCGCATTAAGACAGTGCGTTGTCAGCTGATAGCCACAGCACCAAAATAATTTCAGCAAAGCACTTACCCGATAAATCTTAAAAGGGAGCCTCCAGTGATTCGTCCCACACATCTGCACTCCCATTAGAGGCATCTTCTACATCTTCTTCCATTGAAAGCCTAATATATTCTCTATGAGCAAAACGATCCCACTCTGTCCATGTTGGATTTTCACGTTCCTATTCACACATGACAGACACATCAAAGAAAATATCAACCACAGCCAAACCTACCAACTTCACGTTTCTATTACTTGTATATGACATTTAATGCACCTGACGAATCAAAAATGGGTCATGAGTTTCGAAGGCCATGAACTTGTTTAGATTGAACAAGATATTAAAAACACTTCCAGAGAGTTTACTGCCTTTCAGGTCACGCAGAGTTACATAGTTCTCATTCTGCACAATGAACATTTTATTTTAGTTTAAAAAAAAGGTTAGATACAATATGCAGGACATGTAAAATTTATATCAAAGATAAAGACTAAAGAGGAAGGGGTAAAAAGCAGGGCAAGACTACATAAACAAGTCATGATATGCCATCTTCTTGGATGGTGAAACTTGGGAATTTCCCACAACACAAGGGAAAATCAACCAGTTGGAGAGGGAAGGGCAAACCTCAGGTCCAATCATGTCAATTATCTGGCACAAGATGTCCTCAAAAAGCACAGGCTCTTGAGCCATACACTCCATCCGGTGCAATTGCTCCTCATAAAAAAATTGCAGCTCATTCCGTGTCAGAACTCCATTTGCATCCAAATCAATACACTTGAACCTAATTATGACAATTAAAGTCAGCTCAAACAGCAAGTCAATAGCATGTACAGGTCAATATTTAAGTTTGCCTAAGTTTTCTGTTCAGAAGGAACTGGATTGTTGACCCAAATTTGCCCAACAGTCGAGTTAGTGAGGGAGGTAGACAAAGAAAAGGGGAGTAAAAATGTAAAAGAATCTAATTTTCATTCCTTTGTACTCGGCAGAGATGGTGGAAAATGATCAAAGAGGAGTATTCCATTTCATTTATCCTTCAGTTTTTTCATAAGCCAAGCTAGTTTAGAACAGTTAATATCCCAATCTTTCAAAGCCAATTTTCCATTGTCACATTGTCAGTTTTACTAAGCAGCTCCTAGTCCAGCTATCAACTCTTCAGTTCTACACGCTAAGACCTATAGTTCACCCAACTGTCCATATTGCACTAAGCAGCTCCTAGTCCAGTTATCAACTCTTCAGTTCATCACAACATTCATGCAGATTAAATCCATTTTGTTTCACTTCATTAGCATCTATATCAGGAGAATCACCACCATCACTAAGTTCAGCCCCAAGATCATCTACTTAGTTTATAATCGGAAAGCCTGCAACATCTATATCTATTCATCACTCAATTGGATATTTAATTAGAAAAAAGTGTTAATTTATATTCAAAAAACATGCTCCCTTTTGTCTCAAATATTAAGTCACTCGTTGGAAAGTTTTCCCGATCCAAAATATAAGTCACTATTCCAAATTATCTAGTTCATTAAGTGACATTTTCTTCAATAATCCTTATTTAAAACTATGAAAGAAAAATTAGAGAAGACACTATGAATAATTCAATTTAGTATGGAAGGAAGTAAACCATTTGAGGGGCAAAATTGGAAAATAATCGTGTTTTGGAACAAATTAATTAGTTGAACTATCTTAAAATAATTTTCTTAACATCTGAAAAGTATTGATGACTTGTATTTAAAACCAAAAAGAGAAATAAGCAGCACTATTTATAATACAGCTCATTCTTCAAGCTTGTGTGATACCAGAAACCTCATCTAATCATGTCATTACGCGCAAGAATAATATTCATACAACATTAAAGTATAGTAAGAAAAAAATCAACCTCAAAAATGTTATTTTGAACCAACAATCAAAACTGAAAAAGCTTGTACTGATTGTAGATTAATTCATCAAACAAACTCTTGTTTCAAAACACACGCAAATATTCAGTTAAAACTTTCTGTGAATGCCCTGCCTATTGAAATTTTATAGATAAAAAAGCAAATAATAACAGTCCCAGGACATAACAAGAGGGGAAAAAATACCAATACTCAAGACTAGGCTCAGATGATTTATCCTCTTCTGACAGTATAAAGTAAACAAAATCTTCATATCCCATTTTCCCCTCAACCTTGCTCGTAAACTTTCTGGGAACCTGTGATTATATTAAGGCAAGTCAAAATCACATAATTTTAAAAGGGCAGGGGTTGCCCCTGATGGCAGTAAAATTTATTCTCAAGATAAATGCAATATCCAATCTACAAAAACCTGAGAAAATATTCTATCAACGATTCGATAAGTAAGCGCATGGTTGCCATATCTAATAAGATTCTCCTTGTCTATCAAGAAATCGTGATCCGTGTCCAGCTCCCAAAACTTACAGTATATAACATAGAAATGCTCATATGAGAAGTACCTGGATTGGGGTAGAATAGAGGGCAAGAAAAGAAAGATTAAGGCAATATAACACTACATTTGATCAGGTATCAACAGAACCTTTAATAAAAAAAATAATAATAAAAAGCAGATGTTTTGGATGACGTTAATTTTATGTCATTCACACAACATGTCTACCTCAAAACCTTGTTAATGTCTTCTTCTTCGTCAGCATGTTGCATTGCATCAATTATGTTTCCACGCTTCAGCTCTCTCAGGGTAAGACGACCATTCCCAGATCTATTTATGTAGTAATATATTCTGTATATTACAGTTTCAGCTGGGCCATTGGAAAGACAAGTTAAAAAATATTGCATCCAGGGGGGAAAATCAATACACCAATAATCATGACAACTAAAACCAGCATATGCCAACTTTAAAGTAAACTTTCCAACTAGTTCTCCTACCTAATACACAAGACAGATTGTTAACTACTTTTACAAGACATGTACTGGAATAAATAATCGCGGTGCAAGAATAAAAAAACCATAAACAAAATAAAAGCCATTAACGGAATACTTGTTGCATAATTATTCGTTTGATAGTAACTCATTGACAACCTGACCCCAAGAACAACTGCCTAACTGCCTACAGAATTGTTACCGGACAAATAAAAGGTATTAAACCAAGTATCAGTTTTATGGCAAGATTCATCTCAACTCAGCATTATTGGAGCTTGACAGATCTTGTAGTCAGAAATCAACATGCAGATTTCTAAGGATTCATTAAAATTTTAAGGAGCATAATATCAATTTGCCTATATCTACAGTTAAACGATAAGGTATATACAACTTTAAAGCCAAGCCTGAAGACAAACCATATCTCTCTTGAAACTCAGGTGTACTCTGGAGGAATTCCAGCCCCGGATGGGTTGCCAAAAGCTCCCTTAGTACAGGTTTAAAATCATCCTGAGATTGAGTAAATTATCATAATCAATTAGATGAATACAAATATAATTTGTGAGCCAAAAAAATGAATAATTGATTAAAAGAACCCTCCTACGCCTTGTTTGATTTGTGAAAGGGAAAGGGGTTCCATTTACCTTGCCACAAGATCAAGGCATATATATATCCCAGTCATAGTTGCTCGATAATATTTGTTTATTTTATTACTCCTTTTTTATCAAGGGGCAAAAGAGATATTTTTCATCTATGAAATCACTTTGATCATTATATTATCTACTCCACTCTATTTCATTTCACAAAACAAACAGCCATTATTTACATGGAAGAGAAAAGAGTCAAACAAACTAAAAAGTAGAACAAAGAAATAGAATAAAAAAACCTGCATAAGGTACTTGAGATCAGGTTGCTTTAAAATTGTGTAGATTTGAGTCGCCATATCCATAGTCAACATGTTGCCATTGATCCAATAATCAATGAATGCATTCCTGAAGTAAAATCAAACCACAAATTTAAGCATGAGTGTTAATAAATGATTTACTACAGGAAGCAACACCATTCGACTATGATCCCTACACTTTACAAAGGAGAAAACTGCATAAACCAAGTTTACTTTTAACAACAAACCATAACGTTTTCCGCACAGTAGAGTAATCAGCAAAATATCTAGAGTTAAAAGCAGTTAGAAATGTCTAGACAAGGAAAAGTATTCAATAACAAATCTGGTTATCAGGTGTAATTTCATTTTAAAAGAAAGAATACTAAGGGGAGAAGACACATTCAACCAAACAAATTTCAGTACAGATAATTTTAATTTGCTACGCTGGATGACAATCTTGTCCCATAAACTAAATGCAAGAAAAATGGACACACACCTTGTCACAAAACCAGTTCCTTTGGTGTCAATCTTTCTGAAAATAGATGTTGAAAAGAAAGATGGCAGCTTGCAGACTTCCTTGGTAACCGATTTGAATTCTGACATGCCAGAGAAACAAGTAGGACATAATTCTTAGAGATGGTTGATGGGATGAAGGAGTATCTATTTACAAAGTTTAATTTAATCTTAATTAAAAATCACTTGTTTTCCTCAGCTGCATCAAACTGGCCCTTCAGGCAACATAGATATATTTGTGATATCTCACCATGCATCTGCAGTCCATCCAAGTGACCATAGAATAACTGATCAACTCTAAACAAGCAATGTTCTTTCAGTTCACTTGGAGGTGGACGCCCATGTTGAAAGTAAAACTGCAAGAATGTAAGAGTATTTATCAAAAATTGAAGCACGAAACTTAAATTAAAATTAAACAAAGGATAACATGGAAAGAAAAACACCCCAACACATTTTCAATTGTAAGGATAGGAACTAAAGAGTGTCAACCACGGAAGGCAATAAGAAAAACCGTCAGACCTGACTAACCTGAGGTATCAACTCTTTGACTGGCTCACTGACAACTTTCAAAGAAGAACTTAAATTAGAAAGGCCAACCCTTTGTTTCACTATGCGAGGGGAACCAGACGTACTTCTCGGTGAAAGAGGAGGTGCAGACCCTGCAGGAAACATTGAAGGCAGGGAATTGTTTGCTGCATTGGGACTGGAGCACGCACCCGGGACGTTCAAGGGACCGCCAGACTTGGCTTCATTAAGCAGAGATGATACCTACAGACATTAAGAAGTGTGACACGAGGTCAAAATCACAAACGTTCATGTTCTGTAAATTATTCCAAGGGGAAAATGAACTTCAGCACATGAAACAAAAAACCAGAAAGATATCTCCTTGTTATCAGCATTCCTCACTATCATTACTATGGGCATTCCTATTTTGGGGGAATGAGATTAAAAATGGTATTCATTCCCCCTTTTGGGAGAGAATAAGAGCAGATAAGCACCAGCGAAATGTCATATTCCTCTTGAGTAGCTGTATTGAATGCAATAGAAACATATTGAACTTAAATAGGGCGCACTACTCTCCTTTAGCAATGTATGTGGTATTCAAACTTCATGTTAGAATGAAGCATCTTGTCTCTAATTGACCGGATCCCACTAATTTATTCAAAACTACCGAAATCTGAAAACCAATAGTCCTGCTATTCCCCTTTTCATATCGTAATTGGTTGCAGGACACCTCGTTCTTCGCTCATGTATATACCCTACAGGATTCACGCCCATACAAGAGTACATGGCAAATTCTAACACGGACCAAAGGCATATGAGGCTTTTGAAATACACAATCTAACCACATGCCGATTCCGAATTTATCGAATGAAGCCTACCACTCGATTACTCTCGGGAAGCGATAGCCACTGCTCGAAGAGCTTCTCGACAAAGTTTAGGTTAGACTTGAGGGCTAAAGCAGACAACTCCGGGAGTTGCAATAATTCGACGTCCAACGCCGCCACATCACTAACGACTTCCATGTCCATCCAAACCAATCCCTATCTCTCATTCACATACAAAACCAATGAGCAACATATAGATCGAATTGAATCCTTGATTAATTTTCAAGAGTTGAGCAAGTTAGCTTTCAATGCCTTGGAGTCGAGAAGCCAAAAATCAATTAGATTCTAAACTAAACAGGGAGAAGTGCACTTGAGAGAGTCAGATTGGGAGGTGCAGATTAATCCGGAACCCTAGATCTTTCAGGGATCGAATTGATTAAGAGGCTATGTTGAAGAAGGAAATGGTGCGGGTGATCCGGGAGAGAAGAATTACAAGCGAATGAGAGTGAGATGACAAGATGAGGAGGAAAATTGTCCAGAGATCCACACAAATTTGGAGGGAGAAAGGAGAAATTGTCTTGCAGATATATGAAAAAATTATTATTTTTAAATAATACTCAAATAGAACCAGGGAAAAAATGGAAAAAAAGAAAAATAGTAGCAGAACTGAGTTAACACGTGCTGCTACCAGGGGGATTGAACGTACGGTCTTGGAGCAAACGGCGATATTTACATTTTACCAATGTTTTAAAATATAAATAGGCAGATCCAAATTTAGGGCCTGTTTGGATGCGGCTTATGATAAGTGACTCAATTTTTTAAAGGGCTTATGATAAGTAACTTCAGAAAAATAAGTGATTTATCAAAAGTTGTTATGTTTGGATGTGACATTGCAGAAGTGACTTTTTTTTTATGAAACTGGTTTGGATGATAAGTAGAAAAGTAACTTATGATAAAATTTTTAAAATAATTTTTTATTTAAAAATAAGTAAAAGATGTGTAATATCCCAAATTTTTATTCATTAGATTCCCTAAGTATATGAAAATATAAGGGGAATAAAATGGTCGATTTTGGTGTAACAATTATAGACAAAGTAAGTTTTGGCTAATTTCTGTAATAACTGGCGGCAGTCTTATTGTATGTCAGTTTGTCTTAGGCAAATGATGTTCAAAAATCATGAAACTTTCCAGTCTAAAACTAGACATTTCAAGCTTTGATTTGATATGTCATTTGCATGATTTGGAGGTATATATTAAGATATATGAATTTTTGAAGTTTGCCCAATGAAATTTGTCAATTTCTGGAGCAGTGCTAAAAAATGAAATTACTGGGAATTTTTTTATCCCAATTGAACTAAGAAAGTATTTTTCCCTAACACTAGACTTAATAAGGGACATTTGAGTTTTAGAATCACCTCAATTGAATATTTTTACAATTAGATATGAATTTTCAAAGTTAGGTGA
>JBAGKO010000015.1:526116-543160 GCA_037177275.1 Acacia concinna
AATAAGAGACAACCTTCTGAATAGGATGTTGAGTACATTACGTGTTGGCTTTCTTACAGCAATAGGTACATTAAGATTCTCCTCAGAATTCTCCACCGGGTTAGAGATTTGCTCAACTTCAGGTGTGGTGATCTGAACTATCCTTTTGTCTCTTTTTAAGTAGGTTTTGCAAAAATTATTCTTTCTGTTTTTCTTGTTGAGGCACTAAGGTCAAGTCAGTCACAGGAGAGGGACTATCTGAAGGTGGGATAGGAATAGGAGAACCTGACACGGGAACAAATGTAGAAGGAGGAATGGAAGTCTTAAATTCACACCAACTCTCCCCCTTGAATTGGAGAGGTAGGAAAAAATGACTCATGTTCAACAAATGTGACATCACGGCTAATATAGAGACGTTTAGAAGAAGGATCATAACATTTATAACCTTTTTGAGAGTGAGAATAGCCAATGAAGACACATTTAACTGCCCTAGGTTCAAGTTTGGAAGAAGGATGATGATTGTGTGCAAATACCGTACATGCAAAAATGCGAAGGGGAAGGGTGTACTCAAGATGATTGACATTATGAAATTCACGAAGTTTAGCTAGTGGGGAAGTAAATGAAAGAACTCGATTAGGCATACAGTTGATGAGATGAGTGGCTGTAAGAACAACGTCTCCCCAAAAAAAATTGGGAACATGATAGGTATAAAGAAGTGCACGAGTAACCTCAAGTAAGTGACTATTTTTTCGTTTTGCTATATCATTTTGTTAAGGACTATTAAGATAGCTACATTTATGAACAATACCATTAGATGTAAGAAAAGTATTAAAAAAGTGATTAAGATATTCAGTACCGTTATCAGAATGTAGAACCTGAATAGTTGTATTAAATTGATTTTTAACATATTGAAAAAAACAAAACAAAGATGGTATAAACATCAGATTTCTCTTTCAAGAGGTATACCCAGCACATTCTTGTGTGGTCATCAATAAAGGTAACAATATTTAGAGTGAGTGCGCTTTTTATGAGAAGGACCCCAGACATCTGTGTGAATAATTGAAAAAGGATGTGTGGACTTATAAGATGATGGTGAAAAGGTTGCACGGTAGTGCTTAGATAGTTTACAAACATCACAATGAAAAGGAGTTTTATTTGATGTAAATTGAGGGAACATTTTTTGCATATAAGAGAAACTAGGATGACCCATCCTTTTATGCCACAAGAAATAATCATTATCAGCATTAGATGAGGCTGACTTTTCTAATTGAGAGGACAACGTGCTTGCGGAAGAAACATCAAGATAGTAAAAACCACCCTGCTCCTTAGTTGTGTCAATCATCTTCCCTAAAGAGAGATCCTGAAAAATACAGTGAGTAGAGAAAAAATGGGCTGAGCAATTTGCTTGTTTAGTCAACTGACTTATGGAAGGAAGGTTACATGTTAAATGGGGAACATGTAAACCAGATCCTAAAGTGAGTTGTGAGGAGACATTACCATTGCCAACACCAGCAATAGTAGAAGGAGAACTTGTAGCTGTACGGATTTTGTTGTTTCCCGTTGAAGGAGAATAAGTAACAAACATATTGGATTCCAAAGTCATGATTAGAGGCACCACTGTCAACTATCCATTGAGGAGAAGATGTAGAAGATAAAGTTATAGGACCTGTACCTATCTGAGCTACAGACGTCGTGGGCTGTGAGGAATGTTGAAGAGTTTTCAGCATATCCAGAAGCTGAATCATCTGATCCTTACTAATAGAAGGTACAACAGAAGGAGACTCTACCTCATCTAAGGTAGCATTGTTGGCACGTTGGTTTTGCTGTTTTGGACGGTGAGGTTTCTAGTCAACTGGTTTCCAATGAAGATCCCAGCATTTATCCTTAGTGTGCTATGGCTTTTGACAGTTATCACGGAACGGTTTTCCTTTAGAGAAGCCAAATTGAATACTCTTACCAATAAGACCCGAAGCTTCCTGGTGTAGCAGTACCATGTTTGTAGGTGGGGTCAACATGGTTTGATGTTGAGATTCCTTGCGTTTTAATTCAGAAAATACTTCCAGTGGAGAAGGAAGAGAGGAGCAACTGAGAATCTGAGCACGAGCATCATCAAGATCAGAATTCAACCTAGCGAGAAAGGACAAAATACGATCAACATCTTTGTTCCGTTTAGCTTTGGTGGCATCAGCAAGAGCAACCCACTCATCATCGAGCATTAAATCTTCTTCCTGCCAAAGAGCACATAGCTCAAACCAATATTCTTGGACACTTCGGGACCCCTGTGATCATCGCCATATACGACGATGAATGTCAAAGCGATGAGAGAGGTCACGCTGATCAACGTAGGAATCTCGAACAGCCTCCCCAATATCTTTAGTAGTCGGCAAATACATAAATTTATGCCAAATTGGTGGTGACATGGCATTAATAAGCCACAAACAAACAAGAGTATTTTCGGTCTCCCACTGTTGGAGTTTCGAAGAATCAGCATCAATAGGCTTCGGTGCTTGCCCGTTCAGGTATTTTAATTTTCCTTTACCTCTCACGGCAACATTAACAACCTGTACCCAATCATAATAGTTATGATGACAATCTTTTAGAGACGATGAGGCTGGAGTTTCAGAGTTGGAGAAAACAGATGAATCACTAGTTCGGGAATCCAGAGACCCATTTGCTGTCGATGCCATTATGGTGGGAAAAATAGTCTGACGAATAATATCAGATACGATAGGAACAAAAATGAGGAACAGTATTGTATAGTCTGACAAATAATATCAGATACAATAGGAACAAAACGAGGAATAGTATCGTACAGTCACGATAGGAAGAAAACGTCTAATAATATCATATGTTAACGATAGAAGGAAAAAAAAAAAGAGAACGGATGAACAATATTGGATATTAAAGCCTCACTTGCTCTGATACCATGTTGCTTTAATATGAACTGAATCCGATGATATTTTATTGATCTCACAGGAAGATATAGATAGGATTTACAGGAAAGGATTCTGTGTGACAGAACCTCAAAAATCTCCCTAACTACATTTTAAATATTTAATTAACTATGACCCTAAAAGATCTCTAACAGCCACTATATAATTATTAATTTATACTTGCTACAGTAATAGATAACAACATACTGGTTACTGTTCATTACTAGAAATTTGGTCCAGGGATTCTTACACAGATGATTTTTCACCCTTTTCTGATTCTATTCTCAGCCAGGTCCAGCTTGGCGTGATGTTTTAGTGTTGAGCGGGCATGTTGGATGGCTTTTGAACTTATATGCAGCATTGAGGCAGAAATTTTCGTGTGAAGGCCATTGGCCTGACAGCCCTATTGCTTCCTCTGCAAGAAAACTAATTGTACAATTTTGCACCTTGACGGGAACTTTATTTGATTCTGGTATATTGGTTCCTTTTCTACATTTTTTTATTGGTTGATTGTTTATTTCATTAAGGCATATCTTAGTTTGAGTATTTTAAGAGTCTCTTTGTTGAGACCAATGACTGTTTAAACTGTCGACTTTTTAGGTGAATTGATCTAAATATTCTTATTTGTGTCAAGCTTAAACTAAATCGTTCTTTCACAAACTCTATTGTTGAAGAATTATCATCGGATAAATACAAATATAGCCATAAAGGATTGAGTTCTAGTTCTAGATTATGCGCCTCAAGAGTTGAATATTGTTCAGGACAATAATTTCAGGGCTTAGAAATGATTTTATGTATATAGCTTTGAAGTTGAATGATTCAACTGCTTCACAGATTCTTGTTAATCACCTAGATTGCTAAGCATGGCTCCTAATTTTGTCACTGTGATTTGCATTCATGTATTACTCCCTCTCCCAACAGTCTCCAATCTTTCAAAATTCTAAATCTAAATTTGGGTGTCTTTGTTCCATGATCTAGACAATGTGAAAATGCATGAGCAGCATCTTCTGCAACTCTTGTCTGGGATAATAGAGTGGGTAGATCCTCCTGATGTTGTTTCAAAGGAAATTGAAGAAGGGAAAAGTGAAAGGTCTTGCCACTTTTGTCATCATTTAGATCCCTATATCCTTAGAATGCCAGCTGTACCTGCCCACACACACCCCACCATAATAGTAACCAAAGATTGTATTAACCCTTAATACAATCCTTGATCCATTAAGTTTGCCCTCATTTTGGTTTTGGCCCCTCAAGTTTCAAAACCATGGGCTTTGGTCTCTCGAAGGGCAAAATTGTTCAAGTTTTTATTGAATTATAGGGATCAATGTTTTAAACAGAATGAAACTTGATGGACCAAAACTAACATGAGGGAAAACTTGAGGGACGAAAAATTGTATTAACCCTTATTTTATTGTTATTCACTATTAAAATCTGACCTTCTCATTGTTTTGATTTCATTCAGTGAGATGCTTGACGGTTGTCGTGCATTATTGGCCATTGCGAGTGTAACAACTCCATACATTTTTGACTATCTTCTAAAATCCATAAGGTTTGTATCCTCATAATTGTAGTTTTCTTACTCAGTACTGATTGAAAGCTTGATTAACATGAGTAATCTTTCTCCCTTTGATACCTTAGGCCCTTCGGAACTCTTACCTTTCTGTCATTGCTGATGTCTGAAGTAATTAAAGTCCTCATGACTAACGTCACAGAAGAGGAGACTTGGAGCTGGGAAGCACGTGATACCTTATTGGATACTTGGACTGCACTTCTTATGGTATCCTTTCAGATGCAATTTGATTTGTGTTGATTAATGTTTATTTAGACATGTGTTTCTATTTTATGCCTTCTTTGGGGTGGTGGTGAAATGTAATGCTTAGTAATTTAGAAAAGCTTTAAACTGTTATTATTTCTTATAGTTAATGCATGGAAGTTTTACATTTTGCAAACCTAAAAGGAGCTATAATTTTGTCACCATCAGTTAAAATGGAAGTTGATTGATGTGGCATTAGCATTTTTCTAATTTAAAGTCAAAGTTTATAAGCTTGTTTAGTTCTGGTCATCAAACTAAACTTATATAATTTGAATTCAGCCAATGAATGCTGTCATTGGGGATGCTCTGCTTCCATCAGAAGGGATAAAAGCTGCAGCCAATCTCTTTGGCTTTATCGTAGAATGCGAGCTGAAAAGTAATACCCATAAGCTGCTTCCCGTTATTGAGTATCATTTTTTGTTTCATTTCTATTCTTTTTGCCCCATATACTATTTTATGATAGCAAGAATTTTTGTTTTATTTAGTGGCTGCTGCATCAGCATTTAATGATGAAGCAGAGGCGTATTATATTCATGCTTCCATATCTGGTATGGAATTAATATTTAATGAGCTGCACAAGCTAAGATCTAGTTATCATCTTTACAATTGTTGTGTTCGATGTTTTCGCTGTACTTCACTTTTTGATCTAACTAAAGAAGAAAGCAAACTTTAAACCCATGCAATGGACTGGCAATGGAGCCTCGCTTTGCAAGATAATGAGATGGAGTGTTAGACTAACTTCATCACATAGGACTTCAATGAATTTTTTGTTTTTTTGTTTGCAGCCATGGATGAAAGGCTAAGTTCTTATGCTCTTATTGCAAGAGCTGCCGTTGATGCAACAATTCCTTTTCTCACAAGATTATTTTCTGAGCGGGTTGCCCTCCTTAGTCAGGTAGATTATCTATCTGGCCATGAATGATAGCTTTCTTGGATGAAGAATTTGAGCTACCAGTCTGCCCATTTGGTTTGCTTCCCTTATCCTAAAAGAAAGGAGGGGGGAGAGAGAGCCTTTTCACAACAAAGTATTCTTTATATAACATGCCCCTATCCACGGAAAGAATAGTAATTTAGATCTAAACTGTTGGACATATGTTGCTGAAAAATTAGACAATGATATCAAATATCTGAGTAACTGGAATAGTAACTATTGCATTTCATTCTCACTTCTTATTGCAATATAATCTCTCTCTATATATCATTAGGAATGTTACAGAATTAGTTCATATAATTGATTATAACCAACTATTCAACTAACCAACTGATTCTTATTACAGCCTATCCTGGATATCAATGACAACCCCGGAAAGGATCCTTGACCTCAAGAATTTGTTATTCCTGGGAGAAGCAATTAAAAGAAGCTACTTTTTATATCTGTCTAAGATACAATGTATTTTTTTAATATCATCATCTAGTATCCAGTTTGGGATTCGTGACTACCCCTCCTAACACAAGTGTTTTCTATGAGACTTGATCTTGAGAACCAAAGGGATATAGCGGGGCATTAAACCGCTAAACTAACTTTGTGTTGGTTTCCAACTTTTTAGCATTAAAAGAACTACGCTGATTTTATATCCCAGAAAGCCTTTTCATCTATGTCTTAATGCCATAATTATGAAGTACAGTACAAAAAATCCATATTGCCAATTTCTCGATCCTTCTGCACTCTATTGAATGTCACATTCCAAAACCTCCCTTATGAATTAGCTATCCAATATCAATTCTACCTGTGCTTTCCATTGTGTTGTAATAATGAATCAATTCTATACCTTATTGTGTGCAGAGAATGCATTGATTTGATTTTAGACGCTGCATGTTTAATATTTCAATTTCTAGTGATCAAGTTCGGTGATGTTGTTGTTTAATTTTTACATTACTGTCGTTTTTTCTGTCCTTTGTTCACATCATTTCATTATCTTGAGAGAGAGTGTCTGTACTGGAAAATTTGCAAGCAGGTTTTCCATGGCTGAAGTTATTTACTTTACGTGTAGGGCAGGGGCATTATTGACATGACTGAAACATTGGAAGAACTTTATTCATTGGTGCTGATTATTGGCCATGTAATTGCAGATGAAGGAGAGGGAGAAATACCTTTAGTATGTGGATTGCATTTTCTTGTTATTTTTTAATATATTTTTTTTTACTTCTTATCTGTGTCTGGGGACGGTCGTGGGATGTGAATAATCATGGTAGGGTGTGTTTGTGTGATTTTTAGGTTCCTAATGCCATACAAACACAATTTGCTGATGTTGTTGAAGCAGATAAGCATCCTGTCGTATTGCTTTCCAGGTAATCTTGTGTCTCCTTTCTGATTTAGGGTCTACTATGCTCAGCTACTTTTGGGTACATATTCAACATGCTTCCTGATAGCAACTAAAGCTTTCAGAAAGCACTGCTATAAGCTCCAAAAACCAAACAAATTATTTACTTCTATTATTAAAATACTCTGTAAGTATAAAGCACAGCATTCCTTTACATGGGAACTGCATCTGCTTTGAACTTGGTGCAGGCTGACCGTAAAAATTTTTCCATCTCTCTTGTGGAGCTTGTCGAATAAAACTTTTTGAGTGGAATAAGCTGAGAGAGAATGAGGTAGAATGTCAACTCAAATTAGAAGAATGAAACTCATGAACAGGGGTAGAACTAGAAAATCAAAATTCTATCGAAAACCCTTGGTCAAATTGCTATGTCATTGTCATTTCACCTTTCCTGCCCTAAGCACAAGATGATTCTTCCTATGCTCAAGTCTTTCACCTTTTCTTGCACTAAGCACAAGATGATTTTTCCTTGCTTGAAGGTGCAATCAGGATAATGTTTGATATTATTTCATGTCAATGTTTGCATTTGAAATGATGTCTGATCTGATTGTAAACTGAAATCATTTTCCTAACTAACTAATGCAGCTCAATTATAAGATTTGCTGAGCAGTCCCTAAATGCAGAAATGAGGTCATCAATTTTCAGTCCTCGACTGATGGAGGTAGTACTCTATTAATTTCTTGCTTCTTAAATTTGAAGTGTGGTACTGCATTTTGGAGTTCATTAGTTAATTTCGCATCAGGAACTAATTATCTTCCTATCCCTTTTGTGTTATGTGCAGTCAATTGTATGGTTTCTTGCAAGGTGGTCACGTACTTACCTAATGTCTTCTGATGGGGTTGGGGACAACATCTTGAATTCTGGTCGTCGTCAGCAACATAGTTCGAAAGAGGCTTTAATTAATTTCTTTGGAGAGCATAACCAAGGCAAAATTGTCCTTGATATTATTGTTCGCATATCCTTCATAACACTTACATCATATCCAGGGGAAAAATTTCTGCAGGTTTGAGCTTAAAACCCCATGATTGCAACAATTTTAGGTCTCTTTTTGACCACTTGTTTGCACATGCTTGTCTTCGTAGGCTGCCTTTGTATTAATAATGTGCATTCTTAAATGTGATCTCTTACATGCATATTAAGTTTAATTAGCTATACAATCTGATTTTGGGCCCAGGAAGATGGCCCGTCTGATTCTATACAATAGGTGTGATCTTTTGGTTGATCACTAACGTCTCTGTTCTTTCTTCCGTTACCCGTGAAACTAAGTAATCTGTATCAGTATTTGCACTCCCATGTCTGTAATCATATACATGGCCTTCCTCAGAATTCCATTGTGTACAGGCTGTAAAAACGGCCTTTATTAGTTGAACATAGAGCAGCGAACTATATCATTATGAATAAATGCAAAAGGTATTAATCTGGAACCTATGTTTTCGTATGATGGTGACCCAGGACCCTTCAACTTTAAACTTTGATGACTTGTGTTTTAGATTGACATTCGTATTTTTTTGATTGACTTATTATATGTCAAGAACTTGACGAGATTTTGTTTTCCTTTCTGTCTAGAAAAGTAAGCTTAGCATTTATTTTTGTTTTCAAGACATTAGATTTAAGCATTGGACTAAAACTCATGTAGTCTATATTAAACATTGTTTGGTTGTGAAACTATTTATTGACTTTCATGAGCATTTTTCAAGGGCTAGTTTTAAGATATTTATTTTGCATATCAGTTATACAAATAAAGATAGGGCAAAGGGTCAAATTTGCCATATGGAAGTTTCATAAAGGACGAATTTGCCCTGGAAGTTTTAGAAGTGGGGCAATTTTGCCCCTGCCGTTAGTTGACTAAATATGTTGAGTTGATAGTCCACAGGCTATCCACTTTATTTTTGTTAAAGTGAAAATTTGTCCCCGACTTTTTAAATCCATTACTTTTGACTGTTAATTGACCAAATATAGGGAATTGCAATCCACATGTCATCCAGTTTATTTTTATTAAGATAAAAACTTGTCTCAAAAGTTCATCTATCATTTAATTCATTTTTTTTAAAAGTTAGATTTAAAAGTTCCGGGACAAATTTTTACCTTAGAAAAAATACAGTTGATGGCTTGGGGACTTTTAGTTCAACATATTTGGTCAACTAACGGCAAAGACAAAATTGTCCCACTTTTGAAACTTCTGGGGCAAATTCGCCCCTTATGAAATGGTAAATTCGCCCCTTTGGGCATACTTCCATGGCAAATTTGCCTCTTTGCCCATAAAGATAATTGAAACATCTGAAATTCGTGGTTGGTTAATGCATCCATTTTAAGGAAAATATTAATATTTGCTGCATGTTCCGTGGTAAAAGGTAACGTATGTACCTCTAATATTACCTGTTTGCTGATAACAAAACTATGAATATTGGTTATATAATTGAATGGTTCTGGCACTTGAAAATTTTTGTTTAATAGATCAGATTAGTCTTTGCTTTGTCTTTTGTCTTAATATCTTAAAATGTTTCAAAACCTGAAAGAGGAGTATCTAAAGAAGACATTGGGGCTTTGAACTGCCTTGACATGTGATTGGTGCAATTTTTTTCAGGGCCTCACTTGTTACCAGTTATTTCATTCACTGGTTCAGCAAAAGCATGTGTGCGTTCATCTGGTTACTTTGGTGAGTCAATACTTAAATCCTTGTAAAAGTGGGATGGTTAGGCTCTGTTTACCTTTTTTCATATTTTACTTTGTTTTCCGGACTCATATATCAAGGTAATCTTTGCCTATTGCAAACAAAAATTGGAGTGCTTTGCTGCTTTTTATCCTTCTCTTTTCCAAGATGATTTGGTTTTAACTGGGAGGCTTTCTTTACTCTAATTCTAGGCTTGTAGTAGTTATTCTCATGTCTTTTAATCTCCTGTTTTCTCAAAAACAAATGATATCTTCTTCAGAATTCGTGGCAAGAACTGGCAGCTGCATTTTCTGTTGAAAAGACCTTATTCTTATTGGACACTGTTCATCAAGTAAGGACTTTGCTGACTTAAACCTTGAGCAACTTTGTCGCTGTGAGTTGTCTAAGTGCTATCATTTCTGTTCTCAGCGGTCACTTGCTCAAACACTTGTTCGTTCAGCCTCAGGCATGAGTTCAGAAGCATCAAACCAGTGGGTGTTTGCTCCAAAATTTCTAGTAATTTCTAGAGTTTTCTGATTCTTTGCAATAATGTCTATTTTTTATACGAAGGTATGTAAGAAATCTCATGGGCCACATATCAACTTATTTAGTGGAACTGTCCGGCAAAAGTGATTTCAAAAGTATTGCTCAACAACCAGATATCATATTGTCGGTGAGGGCACAAGAATTAAGTTTAATCTCATGTTTGTGTGAAAATAGTTCATCAATGACACTTTAGACATCATGTAGGTCAGCTGCTCATTAGAACGGCTACGTGGAGCTGCAAGGGCTTCTGAACCTCGAACACAGAATGCACTCTATGAGCTAGGGTTCTCTGTAATGAATTCCGTACTAGTACTTCTCGAAGTCTATAAACATGAGGTAGCACTAACATTCTCTGGTATCTTCAGTTACAGATGTTTATTTCTTAGTGCTGGTCTCATGATTGTAATTTCCATTGTTCCTTGGCAGTTCTACCAGCATTTTTATTTTAATCATGTGAAAATTCCTATTTCTTGATGCATTTTGCAACTTCATTCTTACTCAAATAATTCAAAACTCCAGACTTCCTTATGTCTGTTGTTCTATACTGATGTCTAATTCTTGCTCAGTCTGCAGTTGTCTACATGCTGCTTAAATTTGTCGTTGATTGGGTTGGTGGACAAATTACTTACTTGGAGGCCCAAGAAACTGTTGCTGTTGTTAATTTTTGCATGCGCTTGCTTCAGCTCTACTCATCTCACAATATTGGCAAGGCAAGTTTCTGATGGGGAATGTGGAATGATTTACTTTATGTTTTAGTAATTTATTTTGTGACTTTATCTTGTTTCCTTTGTAAAGCTTTTTTTTATCCCATGTTGTTTTCTTTGTTATGCTACCTTTTAATTTAGGTCATTGTGTTTTGGGCTTCTTATAAATTGTCCTAGGTTGTGTATTAAATTACCCTTACTTTCATCTTCCTTTTCTTCCCTGTCCTGCATCAGTTTCTTTAATAATTTATGTTGTTTCTTATGTGGGTACACACTAGGTCAAAAGGAAAAATTTTAAATTTAGATGGCAATCTGGCATTGGATTCTCTGTGTTCTCTTATATAGTTCAAAGGGCTGAAGAGGTTCTTTTGTGGCTTCCTTCCCCAAAAGCAGTCAGGGTGAATTCAGCTTCTAAAAATGTTGTTCCATAAGGATTTTCATATATTTGAATTGAATGATCAATGGCAAATGCAATAAGTTGCCCTCTTTATGAGTAGTATAGCCCATTTCTAAGACTCGTGTACATGAATTGTCTATAAATATTTGCCAAAGGATTTGTGCCACCTCAAGTTCTTCATTAGTCTGGGGATTGCAAAAATGTCAATCAATTTACTAGTCTTGAGGATGGGAGGTTAGAGAGGACAGCTCTTCATGAACTCTTAATGTGGTATAAGGCACAAATTCATACTTTCTTCTTTTACAACTTTTCCTTCTCTCATTTTCAAGTTTCATGTGAAAACTTAGTACTCAGTTCATAGTTCAATATAGCCTCCATACTAAATTTATAGCATTTAGTGTCTTCTGGGTCTTATTAAGTGTAGAATTAGAAGTTGATAAATACACCATGAACAATTTGGTATGAGGAATATGGGATACAACTGTATTTTGTTCATATTTGTGCCCTTTACCCCACCTTTATTTTTTATTTCACCAATCTAATATTATCCCCATTTGAGGTGGTTTGGGAATGTTCAAATAAGCCCATTGTGTGCGCCGGGAAGTAGGGCTGATCAAGCGATATGGAGTCCTCTAAAAAGAGGTAGAAGAAGACTGAAGCAAACACTCAATGGGATTATAAAGCAAGATCTTTTGGTTAATAATCTATTCAAAGATCTTGTTTTTGATAGAGTACAAAGGCATTGTGTGATCCACATGGCCAACCTTACCTAATGGGATAAGGCTTTGTTGTTGTTGTAATATAATATTATCACCCTATTGCACTATGCAAAGTCAATGAACAATCACTGTTGCAGTAGATCTTCCGGTGTCAATAGTAATTCACTGTTTATTGCTGTTGTCTATTTTTCTTATCCCTCAAGTCTATCTTTGCATACTTTTCAGATATTGATAAGTCGTTCAAGCTGCTTACTCATTGAGGCTAAAACAGAGAAGTATAAAGATTTGCGTGCCCTTCTTCAACTCCTTACAAGTCTTTGTTCTAAAGATATGGTGAAATTTCTTATTGAAGTTGTTTATCCTTGCAATGCTAAATTGGTCTACTCTTTTCTCACGCAATTGACTAATATAACTGAAAAATCATTGAATACAACAGATTGATTTTTCATCGGATTCAATTGAGACCCAAGGCACTAACATATCTCAGGTATCATTACATCACATCTACATGTCTCAAAGTTAGACAAACGGATAGCTGATGTTTGGTCTTGCAGGTGGTTTACTATGGTCTCCACCTTGTCACGCCATTGGTTTCTATGGACCTCCTGAAATACCCTAAACTTTGTCACAGTGTAAGATACTTGTCCATCTTGTAGAAAAAGTACTGGAATAGTTGTCAAAATCCTAATATATATTACGCTTTACTTTCAGTATTTCTCTCTTCTGTCACATCTATTAGAGGTCTATCCTGAGACATTTGCACTACTAAATAGCGAAGCCTTTGCTCATGTGCTCAGAACCCTTGATTTTGGTCTCCACCATCAGGTAACATTTGTCTCATGTGGCCTTTCTTCAATTGCCAATGACATCTTATGGAACAAAAAAATTATGAAGTCATAGAATTGAAATTGGAAAAAATTAAGCTTAGATAAAACGAAAAAGAACTCTAAGCTCGGAACTTTTTACTAATTTCAGAATCTCCTTCCTTCATAACTTTCTTAATTTTTTTTTTAAAAAAAAAGGAAAAAGAAGGAGAGAATAATTTCACCATTATTGCACCATGTTTTTTCATTTGAAGTAATGTAAATTCTACTTGCCCTTTTAATATGTGGTTTGAAATTGAATCGTTATCAACTTTTCAGGATGGAGATGTGGTTGGCAAGTGTCTTAGAGCTCTCCAAGGTCTTGCTTCATACCACTACAAGGAGACTGTTGTGGGTGGAATAGGTTTAGGTGCACATGCCACAGGTCTAAAGGATTCAAATGGGAACTTGCAGGAAGGCCTACTGAGCTTGTTCCTTGGTTCACTGCTTCAGTTACTTCTTTTTGAAGATTACAGGTGAATAAATAACCCGATTTTGTTTGTATGTGAATATGCAAATGAACCTTACTATAGGACCATATATTTTGAACCGCTTTCTTAGGGTACTGATCTTCTTGTTGCAGTTCTGATTTGATCAGCGCTGCAGCGGATGCTCTCCTCCCACTAATCCTTTGTGAGCAAAGTCTCTATCAGGCATGTCTCTGAAACTTACCCTGCAAATTGGACATTGAGTTTTTATAGTATGGGCATGCTTGCATGAATGTTCTCATGATTTCTTCCACTTCAATGCGAGTCAATTTTCATATATGGACTTTGTTTTCTAGACCAGCTATTTTCTTGTGGTTATCGATGCACTCCTATAGAACCAACAAGCCTTCAATTGCTCTTTTTAAATCATCGAAGTCTATTTACTGCTGTAAAATCTCCCTTCCCCTCTACTTGATTTTATAGAGTCCTGTCTGGATTGCATTTGTTTACAGAGATTGGGAAATGAATTGATCGAACAACAGTCTAATCCAAAACTCAAATCAAGATTGGCAAATGCATTGCACACACTAACAAGTGCAAATCAGCTTTCTTCCTCCCTTGATCGAATGAATTACCAAAGATTTAGGAAAAATCTGAATAGCTTCTTAATTGAAGTTCGTGGCTTTCTGCGAACAATGTGAGATGATCAATATTTTTCCTGGTGTTGTATAAAAAAGATAAATCATCATACTAGTTGGAACAGCAGCAGCAGGAGAAAAGTTTTGGAGATAGCGTCAAGGATGTTAAGAGTTTTTCGAGTTACAGAAAATATCCAATCGTATCTTCTCATCGCATTCTTGTTTCCAATGGTAAAATTACCAATATAACAATATTAGTAAAGCATATCTGGTTACAGGGCATCTCGCGGCACAATTTTTTCTTTTGTTGTTGGGTCAAATCTATTCTGCTTAACTTCATTGCTGGTGAATGTATTGCGAAATTTTCTTTTGATTAAATATCTGTGATCAACCGATTCATTTATGGTTTGTGCATTTGCATACCCAACTGATTTGCATTACAAATCCAAAACTTTCACCCAACTTTTGCTGGATTCCACCAATCTCTGACCCCCAAAATGGGGAGAGATAGAAAATCGAACGCTCGAACGCAGAAGGCAGCAAGACATTAAATAAAGTCAACTGGGTGCCTGGTTGGTCTGGGATCATGGGCAAATGCTCTTATGGTCTTATATAGCATTTCTAACATTTTTTAGAGATTTAGAGCCCATTTGGCTGTGACTTATGAAAAGTAATTTATTTGGCTTATGTGACTTTTGATAAGTAACTTATTAAAAGTCAATTGTGTTTGGATTGGAGGTAAAAAAAAGTGACTTATTGGTAGTAGAAGTTACTTGTGTTTGGATTGGGAGTAAAAAAAGTGACTTATGAGAGAGAGAAAAAGTAACTTATTTTGAGAAGTCACTTTTTTTGACTTATAAAAAAAAGCTCATTTTCTTTAGAAGCCCATACCAAACAGTATCATTCCATAAGCTACTTTTTTCCTTACTACAGGACAAAAAAACGCTGCCCATCGCCCATACCAAACAGGCCCTTAGACAAACTTCAAATTTTATTAATTCTCATAGAATCCAACAACTTTTCAACTTTACCTTTATTTAATAGACATTATACCATATGAGAATAAAATCAATATCATAATACTTGAAGGGTAAAATTGTACATTGTATGATAGTTTTCTCTTATAAATAGGATCAAATTTTTTCTTCTCTTTGCTTTATATATAGGACTAATATAATCTTGGTCATTTTTTATTTTTCAAATCTTTACCCGTGTTTTAAGGTTTAATTATAAACGTTCTTATAAGTATTGGGGAAAATGACTGATTAACAATTGGACAAAATATAACCCATGTACTCATCTTGGTTATTATTATTGTTTTTTTCTGTCCAAATCTTGGTCATTAATTTATTAATTTAAGTATTAGTACACGAGTTAAATATCTCTACGATCTCGCCAAATACACACACATTTACAGATTATAGTTTTTTAATTAGCACAATATTTTTCACATTTAATTAGTTAGTTCTTTTTAACAAACAAATCAATGCAAATCTAAGCAGTCTCAATTAAAAATGGTTAAGCGGTAATTTTGTCTTGAAAGTTGTCACTGATAAACAATTTTGATATGAAAATTTTTTGGAGGCAATTTTATCCTAGTAGTGTAAAAAGGGGAACAATTTTGTGATGACCATTATCCTAAGTAATCTTGATTATTCATTGATCAAATATATTTAGTTGAAAGTCCATCTATCATTCACATCATGCAAATTTACATTGGCAATTTTAATTATAACCTTAAATGAGTGCAAATTTGACAAACATCTGAAAACAAAATTAGGAAAAAGACAAATAAATACTCTAAACATTAAAAACTCTGTAAAATGACTTAAATTTGGTAAATGACAAATGAGGGGCTCTAACTAAAACTCAACAAAGGATGACTAAAACTGAGCAGATAATAACTAAAATAAAATGACTAAAATCTAATAAAAAATGATTAAAACTTAACAGAGAATAACTAAAACTGACTAATTTTCTTTCCCTCATTTGTCATTTATTAAATTTGAGTAATCTTTTAAGGCTTTTTATATTTACGGGGTATTTATTTGTCTTTTTCCCAACAAAATTTATATCTTAACAAAAGTGACATAAATATTGTTAAAATTAAATTGGTAACAGCCAAAACAAAAATTACTCCCTTGGAGCTTTCAAGACAAAATCAAGGAGTAAATTGTCCATTAACTCACTAAGAAAAATACATGCCTTTTTCAATTTGAAAAATACAAGCATTCATGTTCACTTGCAAGCGTTAGTTCAAGACCCTAACATTTCATATTTTAACTATCAAATAACGTGGTTTTTGTCATGTCAAACTTTTTATATCTTTTCAATTACACATGTTCGCCTTTTATGTTGAGACAAGTGTAGTCTTAATTTTAATAGACCAAATCCCAACAAAGGTATCTCTAACATAACTAACAAAGATGTTAAACATCCAAATCATTAAAATACATGCTTAGTTCAAATATATCCCACACAAGTTTTCAAATGAAATCCTCAAAAAAGTTTAATGAATAAAAATAAAATGCGGAAGTATTAGGGTCATGGCAACATAAAACAACATAACATAAGCTCTAAGAGTATAAAAGAGCCATTGCGGCTAACTCCATAGGCGTCTTCCCTTGGTTCCTACTAGATCAATCACCTGAAAAGTGTTAATATTGAGGCATGAGATGACACGGTCTTAGTAACTACTGAAAGTTTCTACTACACACAAATAAATCACATACGACAAAATAAGGAACTGATTACACATATATTTGCATACATCATGAACTTCATATAACACAATTTCAAATCAGATCATCATTTCAAATCTCTATTTTTTTTAGAATAAAAAATTATAATTATGCAATATGCAACCTCCCTTATATCACTGTCCATCCTTATTACGCGAACTGGAGCCATAGACTAACACATAGTTAAATAGAAACTCATCCATTTGACTGGATTGTCCCAAGCTCACCAGTTTCTTAAGATACACCCGGCCAAAGGTATAAAGCTTAAGTATGGACTATGGCTCCTCTCCTTAAAAAGACAAATCCAAGGAGGTGCCC
>JBAGKO010000015.1:549585-568676 GCA_037177275.1 Acacia concinna
TGGCCAACCCAACCCATAACCGCCGGGTTGGCGAGTTGGGCGGGCCAATCCGTTTTTTCCCTTGTTTTTTCAAACTTCTTTTTTTTTTTTTTAAAAAAAAAGACTTGTTAATTTTTTTTCCTATAGAATCAAATCATAAAAAACATATAAAGCTGATAATAACAATAAGTCCACTTCTTGAAAATTTGGAATGAGCTGACTTCCACTTACAAATTACAATATACAAATTAAGTTTCAAAGTTTAAAGTTCAAATTTACAAATGAATTTGAAGGATGCATAAAAGTTCGGATTTTGAGCTTACTTTTGGACTCTTGGATCTTGACATTTTATAGATATTTTTTTTAAAAAAAGACCATATGGGCCAACCCGTTGCAGGTTGGGACCATATAGATTCGGGCCTAAAAGACCCACATTAAAACGGTTCAACTTTTTTCAAACCCATAACTGCCGGGTTGGCGGGTTCGGCCCACGGTTAAAACCTATATTACCGGCTCTAACTTTTAAATCTAATTTTATAAAAGAAGAACTAGATAACAGATGGTCTTCTGAGATAGATTTTCACCTTAACAAAAATAAACTGGATGACATGTGAATTGCCAGTTCAATATATTTAATCAACTAACAGTCAAAATTAATATATTTAAAACTTCAAGAACAAATCTTCACCTTAGCAAAACTAGACTAGATGACCTGTGGACTGCCGACTCAACATATTTAGTCAACTGACAACAGGGGTAAAATTTTCCCATTTTACAAACTTTCAGGACAAAATCGCCCCCTCAGGCAATATTTCTGGAACAAATTTGGACCGCAGCCCATTCTTTCATTTTAGTCTGTACAATATTAATAATAGAGGACAAGACAGGTGTTAGGAAGAATTTCTATGGCCGTAATAATCAATCTGCCTAATCCGCCAGATAGACTGGAACTGCTTGTGCAGTTTGGGACTATGGTTTCAAAAGTTATTAATAAAACTTTTCTTACCCACTTATCTCATAAATTATAAAATTAATTATAAAAAGTTTAAATAAAAATGCACTTAATCATTTATTAATTAATCGGAAATTTCTTTTGACCTAACTAGAGCTGCTATGGCCTCTGGAGATCGAGGCCATGTCAGTGACCCACTTTAATTTATTGATTGCATAGTTTCATGACTCTAATATGTCATCTGAAATGAAACAAATGATTGCTTCCCCTCACACACTCTTTTCGGCATCATGAAAGCCCTAGTTCGTATCAAGTACATTTATATACACTCGCGCTTAATTAGTAGTTATAAAGAAAGCAACGACTGAGAAATCTTCAGGACAAGTCATTGTTTAATTATTTAAAGCTAAAGCAA
The DNA here is from genome assembly GCA_037177275.1 of Acacia concinna. Taxonomy (NCBI): domain Eukaryota; kingdom Viridiplantae; phylum Streptophyta; class Magnoliopsida; order Fabales; family Fabaceae; genus Acacia; species Acacia concinna. The sequence goes on from JBAGKO010000015.1 coordinate 550,932, forward strand.
GTATTGATGGTGTCCGTGTTAGTTGTTCCGAAGGATCTGCTAGTTCCTAAAAGATTAACGGGCGTGTACTCAGAAACAACCAAATCTAATATCCATAAATATATATATATATATATATAATGGAGAAACTCTAGGATAACAATAACATGAATGGCTGGAGGAAGCTACGTCCTACACACGGAGAAGGATAATTCATACCCATTTTCCCTCAACTTTATTGGAACCACTGACGATCGATTAGTCCCAATATATAATATTAAGAACTACATCAACTTCTAATAACCCTAGGCGCCAACTGTATCAAACCATACCTTGGAACTTTAGGAGAGAGTTGGTGAAGGCCGTCGATCTCGACCCGTTTCTTTTTATTGCATGGCCTGGTCATCTATCGCCTCTAGTTAAAGAGCTTATCATTTTGATCTTTGTTTTGTTCATAATGACCATGATCTTGAGCCCGCTTGAACAAAAAGGTAGAAACTAAACTCAGTGTCTCTTTTGCCAAAATGTGGGAAAATTCTTGAGCATATATAATAATGTTTATCGCATGCCCTACCATACAAGGTCAACTGTCAATTTTTCAAATCACGAATTCCTATCTCTTTCTTGAGCCTTCGTTCATCACACTTGGAATCGTGTACAGTGCCAATAACAATCATGATTGGGCAGTCACTTTCCATAGTAAAGCTTGATTCAAAAATCAAGTTCTCCTACTCCTGCCAAAAATAGATTGACCTGAGTTCTCTAAGAAGCTCTTTTTTTTACATATCCCATCACAGCTCATCACAGCTATTAGATAATTTGAATAAAAATCTCTTTTTTATTTCTCTCTCGTAATCTGATACCTACCGAGAAAGAAAATGGGAAATTTTTTTGAAGAAATCTCGTTCCAAGAAAGATTGGATTAGAATTAGCTATTAGAAAAGCTTTTGAAAAATTGAATAAGGGGCTTCCTTTTAACGGAAATGACCAAACCCAGAAGAGACAGTCCATCGCCAGCTAACGTAGCTGCCATATATTCAGAACCACTTTTCATCATTTCATGGGGCCGCTGTCCACTCATGGGGTTAGGCAAATAGCTTCCTTTCCTTCCCCTTTGATTGTGGATCCTTCAATATTCATTCATTCAAGTCCATTATCCAATCCCTCTTTGACACTTCACCACTCTAAGCTGCCTCCTTATACCGCTCCAGGTTTCGGCTTCCTGTCCCACACAGATATCTCAAGATCATCTTTCAACTATTACACATACCTAACCTAACCCCGCATTTTAATTATTGATTTCTCCACTAAGCCCCCCGTCCGGTGCTAGCTTTATTATTCCACATATTTCAATCCATTTTAAGCACACCACTCCGGCATCCGTTTCCTACAGAACTCTCTCTCTCTCTCTCTCTCTCTCCCCGCACTGTGTGAACGATCGATCATGATCGAAGTGAAAGTCCCACGAGTCAATTTATTTATACACAAATTAATGGATTTAAGAAAATATAAAAAGGCCGAGACCCACATCACTGAAACACGATGAAGCCACATAGGTCCAAAACACATCCAGGACCAGCAACCACCAGCTATTACATATACATATATTGTTGACTCACTAGGATTAAATATACGTATATATGTGCAGAAGACATGTATATATACTGATAGAGGAGTGACATCCAAATCTCATCCATTGCGGAACTTAATCATTTAAAATATACAAGAACAGCAATTTATATTAGGTAAAGTACGGACTAAGTACACGATGGCTCCCAGGTACACTACTGCATATGTATGTGTCATGCTAATTCAGCTCAAAAAGTCATCGACTCTTCTGCACAATAATAATTGATTACTTGGATTTGGAAGAGCGTTCTTGTGGTAATTCGACCTCTGTTCCTACTTCGACAAGGCCTCTCGCTTCTCGACGATCTAAATCAAGACGCGTCTCCCAAAAAAAAAAAACACCTTTGCGTAGCAAGAATTAATTACTCGGGCTCCTGCTTGCTAGTTACTTGAGCAACTTAACGATCATGAAGAAAAAGAAAGGGAAGAGAGAGTGGGTACCATGTAGGATGGTTACTTAAGGATGTTTATTTCTGCTTTCACCATTGATGTCCGCTAAAAAGGAGTAGGTGTAGCAGCATTAGCGTTATTCGGGGAAGGCCGCATCTTGGGTTTGGGTCTCTTCCTCTTCTTCTCGTAGCTAACTCCCCTAGCCTTGGCCTGGAAGTCACGAACCTCGCGCAAGTAAAGTCTAACGGCTCGAGCACCAAAGGGGTTGGACTCCGGAGCGCCGCCGTGCTCCTCGTAAGCAGCACGGAGGCGGCCGATGAGGGCGTCGAGGCTACCCCAGGCCTGCCGGAGAGGGCAAGGGCAAGGAGCCGGAGGATTGGGGATGCCAAAGAAGGGGCAGCTTGGGTTATGAACTTTGGTCTTGCCAAACTGATCCAGGTAGCGAAGGAATTCCAGCACGTGAGCGCCGCTACACATAGACAGAGACAGCGGGGGGCGGTGGTTTCTGAGGTACTGGCAGAAAGTGTTCCAGTCACGACGCTTTTGGTTCTCGTAACGGCTCGGAGTTGCCGGAGCCGACGACGGAGTGTTGGGGTTGCTCATCACCGCATCCGTTGTTTCCGAAACCAAATCCATGAGGGAATGGAAGCAGATCTCAAGCTTTTTGGGATTAGATCTCGGACGTGGAGGCAGAGATTTGAGCTGCTAGGGTTTCCCTTGTAACTGTGAAGCAAATGGAAAGCTGAAAGTGATCGGCGGGGACGTGTGATTGTTGCAGACAGAGACTTGGAAAAGAGAAGGCGCTATAATATATGCGGAGAGGAGGTAAAATGGTGCATGTTGTTTGCCGACGCTAAATAGTAATACTGATGATCAATTAATTTCTTGGCATCAGAGAGGCAGGGAGTAGAGTTCGAGAGGAAGAGGAAGTGCAGTGAGGGAAGTGGGATGGAGGAAGAGGAGAAAGACTGTGCACTGTTTGTTTTGTTTGGTTAGAGAAGAAGGTGGTTTTGTTTACAGTTTGAGGAAATAGATTAAATGAAAAGAAGAGGAGCCTATAAGAAGACAAAGTTTGGCAGGAGGCATTGATGATGGTGACCAAAGGCCAACACACATACGTGGTTTCCTCACCCTGCTTTTGAGCGCGTGTTTTACTTTTTTTATATGCCCTCCTTTTCCCTCCTCACCAAATAAATAAACTATGGCTATGGCATTTAATATTTTACTATTAAAATATTTTTTTCAGGGAAAATAAACAACAACAAAATCTCTTAAAAATTGATATTTAAATTAGTTAGTTAGTTTTATTAGTAAAGGTATTATCTACAAGTAGTTTTTCCCCCCTCAAATTAACTACAAGTAGTTGGCAAACCATTTTAATAGGAGATCGTTGATGTAAGATTTTAACATTTAAATAGTATTTTTTTAATAGTACTTTTTATTTTAAAATAATAGCTTTTATACATTGAGCTTCCTAAGGAGCTCTTTAACATGAGAGATTTGAACTGTACGTAGATAGAATTATTATTGAGTTGGATTTTTTAAAAAAAATGTTAATTAACTTTTCTAACTCTTTTAAATTTATCTTCATCTTTTTATTAAAATGGCATAACCCCCCACTTCTCCAATATTTTAAAATCTAATTTATAAACATTTATCCTCCCTTCCCCTCTCCTCCAAATTCCTCATACTGAATAGCTTCTAAAGTGTTTGAGTGATGCTGAATTTCTCTTAATATACTAGTTATATAAAAAAAATACTTTAAATGTTGAGTTTACTGATAAAAAAAATTAGGGTGTTAGAAGACTTAATTTCAAAATACACCCTTCAGTCCTTAATATAAATCATATTTACTTAATTTAATTACATTAATGAAGTTAATTAATATGATGTGTGTTTTATAAAACATCTTAATCATTTTCTTTAATTCCCTCATTCACTATTCTCTTTAGTTATTGTTGAAGGACCTTCAATATAGGCAAATTAAGAAAAGGTTGACCAATATAAAAACCCCATATTATGTTTAGAACAAATATCAACTTCTCAAATATGTTCTGTATCAACGACTAGGTAGAAAAAAATTTAAAGCATAAACTAGTTCGAGCTGTTTTATTCGTGTGTATAAGGTGTTTATATTCTATAAATAGGGAAAAAGTGAGTACAACAATTCGAAGACATGAACTGCAGCAAATTAATATAAACGTTGAAATTTTTGGTCGGGCGCACTCACATATGAAATTATTTGATAAAAAGAGGACATGCATGAACGTACGTGAATATACATTATATTTTTCTAAAGGAGACTCGACTGCGTCAAGGTAACAGCTAACTAAACTGGGTCATATTTTAGAAAATGTATGAATAAATATCCACGGAGGCGTATTTGCGGGAATAGATCGATGCTAAGTGAAAAATTTGTAGAGCTGGTGAGAAAAATGGGGAATTGAAGGATCGATGTGCGTATATGAAGGGGAGGCAAACTGCAGGTGGAGCATATCCCGATTAATTATAATATTAGAGATTAACTTGTAATTAATTAATTAGCATTGGTTAGGGGATAGGAGTGGGTGCATGAATATAATATTGATAGGTGGGAAGTGTATATATATGTATGTTTTGAAGTTTGTGGCCAGCGATCGCGAGGAGCGTGATGATGATGATGGCGGTGATATCGTATTGTAAGAGGAAAAAGCGCAGGAACCTATGATGAATACGTACATGCATTGGTTACGAACGAGGGATATATATATATATATATCTATAATACGAATATATAAATATAAAGAAGCAGGGGAGAGCAAAATCCGAGAATAGGAGCACATGAATTGAAGATGATGAAAAATATATAAGCATACAATACAATATAATAATAATAAAAGGGGGGGTGTGTGTGTACGTAGGTAAGAGATGGGCAAGTGTAGCGTTTCCAGAAAGAGTAAGGAAAAAACAAGGGTTGGTGCATTTGGAATCTGAAAAACCCCACAAATAGGGACAGCCCTGCATGGGAATTTTGGGGATGTCCGATTTATAGCCATAGGCCCCTGCCTGGCCTGCCACCACAAATATGCCATTCCGGGACAACCCAGATCAGATGTGTGTCTCGGTGGGGGGTGTAATTAAAATATATAATATATAAACACGAACGAATGAGTAATGTATATACTATAATATAGTAAGTAAGAAGCGTTGTGCGGTGGAGAGTGAGGAGAAAGTGGGAGTGTGCCAAAAATGGAAAAAGAGACGTCCCATATATATATTATATGTGTGTGTGTGTGTTTCTTTAATTAACGACTGCGATCCGCTGGTCCGGCCCTATTCCGTTCCGTTCCGTGTGTTTGTGTGTAAGCAGTATTTGCATTAAAAGGGAACCAATTGCCATTACGGACCCTTGGCCTTGCGTTGCTATGGGAAAATCGCGGCCAATATTATAACCTTGGTAATACTTACTATTATGTTAAAAGGAACGTTAAAACTAATGAATGACTCATTTTGCAGAGCAAGTGCAATAATATATATAATACCGTATAAGACGGAGGGAGGGCAAGAAGCACTGATACTGATACACACACGCGCGTGTAGAGGAGAAGGAGAAGGAGAAGGAGGAGGAGGAGGGGGTTATGAAATTCCGAGGAGGCCCATCACATTCACACGCAATTAGGGCAACAAACAAAGTGAAAGTGGTGAAAATGACTGACCTCTCTCTCATCCTCACAGCTATTACTCAAAATCAAAACAGAGCCCTTAATATGAAGGGAGAGGAAAAGAAAATATAAAAAAAAAAGGACGAAAAGATTAATTATTTCAGTGGACTGGGTTGCCCCCTGGATCATAGCAGGCTGTTTTACGTAATAATTACTGCTTCTGATCTCCTCTTTGTGTCAGTGGGATCACCTACTCCTAACGTGCATACTATTCACACAACACACACGCACACATATGTATGATATATCTTCTACTGATGCCATGTTATGTCTTGGAAGCACGATACAGTACTGCTCTGGTGCCCCCCGCGGGAAAAAAAACAAAAACAAAAACAAAAGTTTCCTTCTTTTTTTGCCCACCGCCATACTTGTATACATACACAAACAGTCTGCATCGTACGCGTGTTGAATTGATCGGTCATAAGTAATCCGATTCATTCTAACTTTATGCACGTTTAATTAATTAGCAGCAAGCAGTGGCCGGTGGGGATGGATGGTGATCAGATGAGCAAAAATCAGAGACCAGAAAAGATGGAATCGTAATCATGGCTGACTTTAGAAAAATATATATGTTGACAAAAAAAGAAAAGAAAAAGAAGATATTAATATATATATATATATATATATGCTACTATATACTACACCCATTTATAAAGCCTTTTTTGTAGATTCAATATGAAACCTGATATTTAACACCCCAAGGAATATATAACAAAGGACTATATGTTTGAAAGTTTAGCAATTAAAGCCGAACACGGTCAGGTCACAAAAAAAGACAAGCAAGGCTGTCTAACTTTTCTCCGTTGCCTTCATGTCCCTTGCGACTTCCATGTCTTCAAGCATGCGAAGGGAAGGGAGGGTGAGAGTTCATTGACTTCTCTCCTTATTCTTGATTCTCTAGAACCATTATATTAAATATTTAAATTTCTAAAATATAAATCTGAACTATTAAATATTTAATTCAATAGTCTTAAAGGGTTAAAGAAGAGAAAGGATAATGAGAGAAGTCACAATCAGGTGAGAGTGATAACCTAAAATAGAGGAGAAAATTTCTTTTCTTTTTTTTTTTTGCTAGTGTTTTAAAGGAATAAAAGGCGGTTAGGTGATATTATGTAGGGCTACCAAATTCTAACAAAACAGTTATGCTTTTATCCCCAACTAGATTTCTTTTAATAAATAGGAGGGAGAAAAACAGATAAATACCCTGTAAACATGAAAAATTTAGAAAAGTGACTCGAATTTCGGAAAGGACAAATGAGGGGCGAAAAATTAGTCATGTTTTAGTCATTCTCTATTGAGTTTTAGTTATTCTCTTTTTAGTTTTAGTCATTATCTGTTCAGTTTTAATCATTCTCTATTGAGTTTTTGTCATCGCCCCTCATTTGTCATTTTCAAAATTCGAGTAACTTCTCTGAGTTTCTCATATTTACAAAATATTTATTTGTTTTTCTCCCTAAAAACTTTCCAACGGAACTTCAAAGGACATTACAAACAAAAATGGGCCATTGGAAATTCTGTCAGAAAACTGTTTTTAGGATGGAATTTCCGACAGAATATTGAAATTCAATGAAGAAAAGTCCCAGGGAAAATAACGGAAAAGTGCCCAAAACTTCTGAAAATTACAAAAATGCCCTAAAATAACAACAGCATCTTCACCCTTCAAAAACTGTGTATGTTCTTGACAGAGGGGAGCAGCAAACAAACAGAGATGCTCCTCCAGACATTCCCTCCGCCTCCAGACACAACCCCAAGGTTGCTAATTCCATCCTCCATTACTTCGGCGACCTCCATCACCATCGTCACCTTCGCCTTCGTAGTGGGGGGCCGGATCTCTGGACTTGAGCCGCGAGACACAATGGAGAGAGAGAGCTGAGAGACTGTTGCCGCAACTTGGGGAAGTAGTTGGACTTGAATCGCACTACCTTCACCATCATCATCGACCTTGCCAGTGGAAACTGTCACAACCGTCATCCTCTTCTTCTTACCTTTCACTATCACACACTGTGCACCATCAGTTCTTCCTTGTTTCCTCACTGAACCAACATAACCCACAGCAATTCCTTTCTTCTTTACATTCCAGTTAATCCCCACCATTTGACCACCACATTCATTTTCAATGCGTGTTTGACATTTAGAAAGGCAGAGGCTCCAAACTAAATTCATGAGTAGCTAGCTCTTCAAATTGAGAATTGGCTTAAATTCTTAAACTCAATAGGGAGTTTTTTTAATCTTAGTTTCTTTATAATTTTTTTATTATAATATTAATTTTTAAATAAGACTAAAGGTAGCTTCAGTAGAATTTTGTTGTGAGTTATTTGGACTCTATAATGTTGAACTAAGATTGTTTATCTTGTGATTTGACTTGGATTATTGTAATTGGATGTTTTTAATTATGTATCTCCTATTAATTCATTGAGACTATACTTACTATATGATTACTAATTTGTGTAGTTAATTTAGGTTAATTTGAGTGGTGTCGTGATTGTGCATTCATGTTAGAAAAAACATTTTCATTAATTCGATCTATTTTATACATCAAGTGGTTCTTTAATAATATTCTTAAATAACAGTTATGAATGTGATCATAAAAGTAACTATTAACTAGGAGTGTTAGATCAAATGTGATTTCTTAAGGTTTTTAATTAAGATTTGATAGATTTTAACTTTCATATCATTTAGTAAATTATGATAGTCATTGAACCAATTTCTCAAGAAACTCACTTCATTCATATTCTATCCATTTATTTTTTGAAAAAAAAAAAAAGCTTAGGATTTTAATTAAATTGCATTATTCTTTTAATTATTATTTTATAAAATCCCAAATTAATTTTATCTTGTTTTCATTGTATTTGCATGATATTTAGATTGCTTAAAAATTAATAAAAAGCTCCTCAAAAAGAGAGAATAATCATAAGTTTATCTATATACAATCCTTGATAAATTTTTTGATTATAAATTTTAAGGCTAACGTACAAAAAAGTCTTCATCAAATTTCCTTCAAAATGTTAGCACAAAGGTTTAGATGGAATTTTCGGTGGAAATGTCAGCATAACTTTTCCGATGGAATTTCTGTCAGAAAATCTATCAAACATTATGCATTAATTTAGTCTTTTAATTTTTTTATTATGATTTATATACTTAAGCATTAATCTGTTTAATATATATATATATATATAAATTATTTTATTATTCAAATACATTATATTAGTAATTTTATTTTAAAGTATAATTATTTTAAAATACATTATAAGGTTACAGGAAATAAAAAGAGTTTTTTTTTTACTAGGAAACAATAAAAAGAGTTTGGATTATTATTATTATTATTATTATTATTATTATTATTATTATTATTATTATTATTATTATTATTATTATTTGTATTATATTATAGATTTGACTATCTGATTGATTCTTTTTTTGTTCAATAGATAGATATCATAAATTGAGAGAAGGAAAGAATGAAAATAATAAAAATACATAAACCTATCTACTATAATTCTGGAATGAACAAAGGGAAAAAGGTCGCCTTCCCCGTCCAGATGAACTATGCTCTCGCTCACCCAACCTAATTTGGGGCAACTTTGTTGTTATATGATTTTAACCTCTCACTCTCATAGTCTTCAATCTTCACCTCTTGAAGACTCAACCCTCGCCGGTCACTGTTGTTCAAACTCAGTTGCTCTCAGCCTCACGTACGTTGAACGGAATCTGAATCACGGCTTCACCCTTCACGGAATCAAAGTTTCATAGCTTAGTCGCTAGCGATCAGTCCGTCCCCAATTATGTGGCAAATTTGCCACAGAATTAGTCTGTTCCAAATTTGAGAAGGAGGATTCCATCTCAAAAGTTGCCACGGAAGATTCCGTCTCAAATTTGAGACAATTTTTTTTTTTTTCCGTCAGAAAGTTCGTCGCAAGTTTGCGCAAACTTTTTGTCAGAAAATTAGTCAAAACTTGGAATGGAGTGTCAAATTTCATTGCAAATTAATTTGAAATGGCCTTTTTGTTGACGGAATATATTCTATTATAAATTCCTTCTCAAAACAGTTTGTGATAGAATTCCATGGCAAATACATGTAAGCTTTTTTTCGGTCACCAATTCCATCCTAAATTCTATAAAAAACAACCTATTGTTTTCTTTTTTAGTTCAGGAGATTTCTTGCTTAAGCAACACCTAACAACTCATCTCCTCTCTCTTCCTTTTATATATATATTTTTTTAAAAAATTACTTTGGTTTCCAATTTTAATTTATTTTTCAAAAGAATATATGAATTTCGTTTCACTTTTTTTCTTCTGGGCCAAAGTTAAAGAAATCTAAACATTCATTGTAGTTCAACGGGCTAAAGTGAAATTAATTTGTTGTGGTAAAAGACATGAATAACCCTTTCACTAATTGCCCTCTCTTTCTACTAGTTTCCCTCCCTCTCTATTGGTTTAGCTCATCTGTCGCATCTCTCTCTCCCCCTTTGCTCACCTTTACTTCACTCATCCCGTTAGAGCCCTGAAGCTCATAACGACGCCCCTCAATGCCTCTCCTAGTTCAACTCATTGGCATCGACTTCACTACTTGATCTTGTGACTGCTCGTCACTCCCCTCTCTCTTAATTGACTTTATTGGTTGATCTCATGATTACCCGTGCTCCTTTCTCTCTCTCAACCGGTCATTCTATAAGAAGATGAATATCCTAGTTGCATCACCCCTCTAATTCTTCAGCTTCTAAACATGACAGTGTTGTTGTGTTCTTAATGATAAAGACAACACCGAAAATGATTCCATAGCCTCGATTCTATTTGCTCTCAACTCCTCATTCTCATATTTGGTTTTAAATGAAACTTTTGAGATTGAACTCAATTGACCTTTTCATTATGTATTCTTTAGAAGTGGCGGATAGATGTGAATGGAATGTCACTTGTTTATATGATTATTCCACTTGTTCATGATATGTTTACAACTTGCAAATAAAATTTGATTTGATTATGCACAAATGTGTTCTTGTTAAGAAATGAATTTCTTTTGTTCATACGACTATTACACTTGTTTACATGACTATTTCATTTTTCATGATATGTTCACCACTTGCAAATGGAATTTGACTTGATCACATTCCAATGTGTTCATATTCAGAAATTAATTTATCTTTTTTATAAAAATATTACCCTTATTCATGATGTGTTTACCACTTGTAAATAGAATTGGACTTGATCAGCCCAAATGTATTGTCATTAATAAATTAATTTTTTTTGTCCATATGGCAATTGCACTTGTTCATATGACTATTCTGTCTATTCATGGTGTATTTGTCATGTGCAAATAGAATTTAACTTGATCATACTAAAATGCATAATCATACAGCCACTGCACTTGTTCATATGACTATTACAGTCATTCATGATGTGTTTGCCCGTTATCAATGAAATTTGATTTATTCATGTTCTAATGTATTATTGTTATAATGGGTTTTGAATGAAAATGAGTTCATCTATAAACTAAACTAAATTCCGTAGAAGATCAAAAGTGAAGAATATGCAGTGTACTCTGCATTAATTATAACGAAATTGTATCTTAAATTGCATCCCCATGCCTGTCCACAATCTAAGCCATCAAAATGATCCTCTTATTCTTTGAACTTATAGGGCTTAGTTGAGGCGAACATTTTGTTGTTATTTTGTGGCTCACATTTCTAATTTCCTTGATTTAAATGTGTGGTTTGACGGTGGTGAAAACAAAATACTTTTATTTGACAAAACATATGGTTTGGTGAATCCTCTATCTTTAAAGTTTGAAATGGTTGTTTAAAAGACTATAATAGTTGCTTGTATAATAGTTATTTGTATGACTAATTCCACTTGTTCATGATGTGTAACACTTACATATGAGTAGCAATTAATAAATTATAACTTATCTTGTTCATAAGAATATTTCATTTGTTTATAGGACTATTCTACTTGTTCATAATGTAAAGTAAAATTCTTTTATAGGACTTGTTACTATAAGACATGACTTATATTGTGATGAGGTTATGCATTATTTTCTTAAACTTACATTGCACTTATTATTGTGATGTAGGAAGTAATTGCTCACTTCATAGCAGACTTGTTATGGTGGCTTGCAACTAAAAAAAAAACTCAAAATGGAATGTTGTGTCAAAACTACTTGAAAGAAGCAAAGGAGATAAAAAAAAAAGAAAATAACAATATCTCATATTATAAATTTGATGTCAAACTCTTGTGTATCTAATTTGCATATTTATAATTGTAAGAAACTTTACATTTTGTTGTAATCGATTGTTGTCTTAGTAGTTGTTGTTAGTAGAAAGGTAAATGGCAAGTTGATTAATCTAACTACTCATATAAAAATAAGTCTCATTTGCAAGGCCTTGCACTACTTTGTGAATAAGTGGAATAGTATCATGAACAAGATAAATTAATGCATTAAGAAATACTTATTTGTATGTAACTTGTACACAATGAACAAGAGGAATTACTCATTTAAATACAAATTTGTTCCAATTTATACACAATGAATAAGATAAATTAATTCATTAAAAATTACTTATTTAATACAATTTGTACACGTTAGAGTTTTAATTTAAATTTAAAAAATAAGATGCCATCTTCATCTTCATCTTCATCAGCTTTTTTACTTTCATCTTTATCCCCATTTATTTGATTGTCATCACTTTCCTCTTTATCACCTTCTTTAAAAGCTAGCCTTCACATAATAACAATAAATTTATCAATAAGTACAATAATGAATACATTCAAACGCATACCATACAAGTTAAATTACCAATAACTTGTTACAGCAACCCCAAACTTATTAATAGACAGATTGTTCTTGTTAATTTTTCAACTTTACTGGCACTATTATACAAAAAGGCTTAAGTGGTATACTTTTGTGGCGCTTCTTAAAAAAAGTGTCATGGCTTATGTATGATTTTTTATTGAATTTTTTTAATTAAAAAATAACTTTAGGTGGCACTCTCTTGAAAAAGTATTATAGGAAGTGGGAGACTTCATGTGGCATTTTTTCAAGCGAGCGCCATAAAAGATTCTTTTTTTAAAAAAATATTTTTCTTCTCACTTCTTGTGGCACTTTTACAAATAAGCGTTATAGGAAGTTCTTTTTAAATTTTCTTTTTTTGCACAAACCCTACTTTATTTACGCTCCCATTTTTATAATAGTTTATTGTGTTCCCCCTATTTTTTTAGCTTATAGTGTCTCTCAAATTTTTTCTCCCTTTTCCTTATCATCTTAGTTCCCATTCTCCTCTCCTTCTCCATTTATATATACACTCTCACTCCCACTTCCATTTCCTGCTCTTTCTCCATTTCATTCAGTGAACACTCATTTGTTCCCTCGTTTTCACTTTTTTTGGGCTCATTACCTCCACTCATCCCTATTCTTAAAGATTTCATAAGTACATACTATTTTTTCCTCTTTTTCTAATTTTAAAGTTATATGTAACCTTATATTTTTATTTTTCTTTACTAACCTTTTTCCCCAGATGTTGTGTTGAAAGTTTCATCACACACATTGTAAGTTTTTAAATTTTAAGTTTATTCTCTTTTTTGTATGTTAAAAATAATTGAGATAAGTTAAATATTATCATATATAGGTTGTATGTAAAAACATGTAGGGGTTATAAATTTTAGCTCTTGTAGTAATTAACATTGAATTGCATAGGTAAAAAAAAATTATTTATTTCACCACTTGTATTTTATTTGTTTTCTTGTGATGATTTCAAATTTCTTTTTAATACTTATAATTTATTTTCTTTATTTTTTGTTGTTGTACATGTTGATATAAAAATTGACGTTTAAAGTATTGTGAATAAAAGAAAATATATTTTTTTAAAAAAAAAAAGATTTCATGTGATGCTTGTTCAAGAGAGTGCTATGATAGGTCAATTTTTCTTAAAAAAAAAGATCTATCATGGCACTCTCTTGAATAAAAGCCACAAGAAGTGTGTAGACTTCTTGTGGCGCTTTCTCAAAAAAGTGACACGATAAGTCTTTTTTTTTAAAAAAAAAATATCTTTTCTTTCTCACTTCATGAAGTGCTACAAGAACCTATTGTGAAGCCAAAACTTGTGGCAGTTTTTAAGTGTTGCTATCTATAAAAATGAGTGTCACAAGATTTTTATTTATTTTTTAGTAGTGTGGTTAAAGGAGCATAAATCACATTGCTACCATCTACTTGTTAACACACTAGTTTTACTTGTTCATTTTACAACTTTACTCATTACAAGCGCATACATGAACTTGCTACCATCAACTTCTTAATCCATTAATTGATCTTGTAATTTCCCCAATTAGCTTTTGTTAATTTCTCACTGAAAATTAATTTATGTTGTTTATAAGTATATTCAAATTGTTCATTAAGAGTCAGACACTTACAAATGAGACTTATTCTTGATTCTATGTTTTCTTGTTAACCAATTAATTTGTATTGTTCATGTATTTACTTCACTTGTTCTTGAGGAGTTTGACACTTTCAAAGTGATAAACAAGTACCATTTGCAAGTGTCAAACTCCTCATGAAGGAATGAAATAGACATATGAACAACAAAAATTAAACATGTCACATTTATAAGTATACAACTCTTCATAAACAAGTATAATAAATATATGAACAATAAAAACTAAATGGTTAACAAGAAAACATATATGAGACTTATATATATATATATATATATATATTCTAATTCAGAATTGGACACTTGCAAATGAGTCTTGTTCATACCCTCCTAGCTATTGTGATGTGTCTCACCCACAAAAGGCCCCGATACCCACTTTTCATTTCTTGGCAAAGATGAACCATCAATTAGCGAAAATTGAAAAGAAAGAACACCACAAATAAGGACCCAAAAGAAGAATTTATACAATAAGGCTTATAAATTACCATTCACCTGTAAAGTTCAGAAAACACACATAACCACCTTAGCATAACTCAAAAAAGAGAGAACAAACAACATGAGGTTGGTTTAAGTGCATAAAAGCCCATATAGTAGCAAATGCATGGAGGCAATGTCGGCTAAACCATAATGGAAAATGAGTGGGATGGAGATATTATTGGAATTGACTTGGTGGTTTATACTAGCGATAAGCAGACAATGGTAACAGCAATTGAATGTGAAGACCACATCAACTGAAGATTGAAAAGCTCCAGAGTACGACACCACAACGATAGTGAGCTCATCAAATCTACAACAATGGCAACGGAGCATGCACATGAGCTAGAGGATAAAGTGAGCAATGAGTTTTCAAAGAGAAGTGTTGTTAGAATTACACAATGGGGTGAACAATCCATGGGACTTCTTAAAAAAAAAAATGGAAGGGCAGCAATGTCTTTTTGCCCTAGAATTTAATTTCAATTTGCCTCCATTGGATTGCAGTGAGGTTTCAGAATCCTATAGGGGTAATTGGAAATAAAATTGCTACATTGGTCCTTATATAAAATTCTCCCAAATTTTTTCGTTGGCCTTCAAATTTAAACCATTCAGGAAACCTGCATTTTCTCCGTTTGCTTTATTGAATGCTCCTCTGATTTGGTCCTCTTTGGGTGTCTCCTGCCGTTTTCGCTTTCTTTTGATAATTTTGCAGTACTTCTCTTCAATTTAATCAGTTGTTTATATATAGGAGGTAACTTTATTAATTTCCTGGTTGTGATTCATATATTCACGCTTCACGAAAAATAATTCCGGAGAAAACGGGGCTCCGGACTCTGGAGCCGAAGTCATCAACCAAGGTCGTCGATCTAAGTCCACGGTTAAATTACTCACATCTCATCATAATGACTAGGTCAACACCTTTCAAATGCTGATTATTGTTATGTTTAACATTATTGTGGATTCGGCTGTCCCGAAAAAAAAAAAAGGGAATTTATGGATTTGGTTTCAGTGTAATACCCTTCTACTACTTTGTAAGCTCATGACATGACACTGAAATATATCTAATCATTTAAATTTCATTTGAACATATTACCTTTAAATATTTTTATTTTTTCAAAAAGTAATACTAATAAGAGTACTATATCTACAGCTTTGAAAATAACTAGAGAGCATGTTGCACCGTGTTGCTGATCTAATAACCAGCAGATAATTCAGAGACCAATATCCTAATCACAATGTTTATCTATTTGTATTTGTTGGCATTGACTCCTCGGCAAGGATCTGTATATCCAAATCACAGTGTTTATCTATTTCTTACTAAAAAAAAAAATCAAAATTAGTGAAGTAATTTGTGACGGATTTGTCACAACTTTTTTTAAAAATAAAATAAACCTTTTTCACATATTAATGACAGAAATTCTGTCATTAGAGATAGAATTTCCGTTGCTAATCTGTGACAAAAATTAGTGATAGAATTTTCATCCTGGATTAGAGAAGGAAAATTTTGTCTCTAATTTGTTATGGAATTTTAAATTTTGTTGTTAAGTGAAATTAGTGATGCTCTTTTTACCAGCAGATTATTTTCCGTCTCTAAAAATTTACCAACAGAATTAGAGACTAAAATTCTGTCACGAAACGGAAATCTAAATTCCCTCACTAATTTCAAGTTTATTTTAGTGTCTTCCCATTATTCTTCTTGCTCAGGAAATAGACCCAACTAAACTCCTATGCAGAAACTTTATTTATGGTGACATATAAAGCAGCATTATTCATGTAATTCATACTGCTATCAAAGTTATCATTACTCATCATTATAAGGCCTCGGATATCATATTTCTTCTATCAAATTATTCTTCCTTTGACTTCTGCATTTTAATCTTCCGGATTATTTTAAAGGGAAGTTTTTTGTCTCTTTATTATTTTAGGACAAATACACTGCAAAGCGATATTTTGTGTTGTGACACTTTATCTAGCAACACGAGCGCACACGCATGTATGTATGAGGTGTTTTCGATATTGCTGATAATCAATCTACAAGTGCTTCTGTAAATATTTTTGGAGACATACCCTATCCCTAACGAGTCACTATGATCTCATATCCTCTTTCCTTATGAAAAAAGAGGTGCCTTCCTCATCTCGCTTGACTAACTAGCGTCCCTAAGAATGTTGCAAGCTACACACACACATGTATTTAAATGAACTTGATTACAACATCAAATGTTGCAAGGAATCTCGCAAATGCATGCCATTATATTAGCACAATATTATATTGAATTGTCAACTAAGATTAATTTGTGCATAAGCTATAGCATACTACTCCGGTCCCAAATATAAAATCCAGTTGATTTTTTAAGAAAATCCTAAGAAAATTAATTACATTACTTTAAAGCATTTAAAATTTCATTTTTAAAAAAAATTATTTTGTTTAACTTATAAACTGATATAAAATATAATGATATATTACATATAATATGATCAAGCAACTTATTTTATCTTCCTTAATATCTTTTAAAATTAGCCAATTAAATCTTATATTTAGAATTGAATGGAGTATTTAGTAAAAATAAGTACAAATTACAAAGATTGTAGAAAATAGAGGTTGTGAGAGAGAACATGTATGAGGTTGTTCTGATTTTCTAACTAGGGAAAAGCATAAGAAAACACAAATCTCCACCAAAGAAATTAAACACACTCGTAGTCAGATGACTCCCCTCCGGCCTCCACCAGAGAGAACCGGACACCAAACAGAAAACACTCATGATGTAAGGAGAGACTGAAACTCCCAACATGGAGAGGCAAAAAGGCAGATCAGACAATGATTAAAAAAAAAATTAAATACAAGAAAGAGTTAAGCAGCTGCTAGCGATTATTAAGAGTGCATTTGGAAGTATTATTAGGAAAGATAAGACTGGCAACGGATAAACTTCATCAGTGAACCACAAACATATGCTGCGCCCAACTAACGTCAGTAAGGCATCCATCCCTTTCATTTTCACTGCACTATTGCTGGTTGATGCAGACATATTCAGTTATTTAGAGCTTGTTTGGGAAGGTCTTATTTAAGATAATAAAATATTATTTGCGGAGTATGAGGTAAGTATGTGAGAGGGGTCTTTCTCGTACTGCGTAATAAGATCTTATTTTTGAAAAAT
>JBAGKO010000015.1:568776-584838 GCA_037177275.1 Acacia concinna
GGAAACAAAATCATGTTCTTGGTTACGACTGTAAATAGGGACAATATCTACGTGGGAGGGCTCTCGGATGTTACAAATGGTATCAGAGCCAGGCCTCCGGTTAGTGTGCCAGCGAGGACGCTGGGCCCCTATGGGGTGGATGTGTGAAGTCCCAATCGATTTGGAAAGGGGAACGAAACACGCCTTATAAGGGTGTGGATATCTTCTCTTCGTGGACGCGTTTTCTAGGTGGCTACGGCTGCACCTAGGGAAATAAAATCTTTCTCTTGGTTACGGCTGCAAACAGGGACAATATCTATAAGGGAGGGCTCTGGGATGTTACAAGTTGCACACTTTGGGTGATGGTTGGATTGACATTAAACAAAGAACTTTAATTAATTTCTTAGTCTACTCTATACATGGCATGATATTTGTGAAATTTGTTGTTGCTTTGGATGTAGTTAAAGACTTCCACACATTATTCTTAATGTTCAAATAAGTTATTGAGTGGATTGGTCCTGAAAATATAATCCTTGTGGTGACTGACAATGCTGCTAACTATATTGCATGTGGTAGATTCATAAAAGGTAGATATAAAATCATTTATTGGTCACCTTGTACAGCTTATTGTTTGAATATTATTTTGAAAGACATTGCATCTTTGCTTTATGTGTCAAACCTTGCTAAGAAGGCATCCAAAATCACTATATTTGCATATAATCATTTGGTCTTCTTGTCATGACTAAGGAAAATACCAAATTTGAAGGAAATTGTATATCCTTGTGCTATAAGATTTGCCACCACATTCATAACTCTTCATAGCATATATGAGCACAAACATGACTTGCATGCTTTAGATGTTGATCAATTTTTTGATAAGCACAAATTAGCTAAAAATGATGTCAGGAAAACTTTTAGTGAAATCATTCTAAATAATTGGTTCAAGGCCGATTGCTTTGAAGTTGTGCGAGTTGTTTCTCCTTTGATCAGACTATTGAAGCTTGTTGATTCAGATTAAAAGCCTTCAATGCCTTATATCTATGAAGGCATGCAAATGTCTAAAAATATAATCAAGGACATGTTTCATGCAAAGGTCTAAATACATGCCTTACACGAATATCATTCAAAGTCGTTGGGATAAGCACTTGAAAAATGAACTTCATATAACGGCATACGTATTGAATCCTACATTCTTGTCCAATCCTAAATTTATTAGAAAGCACCGATATTTGGGAGTTTTGATCAATTTGTTTGAGGCAAACTCACCTAATCAAGCTAATTATATGTTACAATCATGCAACAAATTGGTAGCTATCATGATCGTAAATAGTCTTTTGTTAAAGTTTCATGTGAACAAATAGCCAAGAAATTAATCTCTCATAAGTACTTTAAATTTCATACTTGAAATCACATGATATGAGATTAAATTATTAATATATATTAATTGCCTTTTCTTTTATTTTATAGATGATTGGTGGTTGTACTAAGTGGTTCAATACCTCAATTGCAACAAATTACTATATATGTTCTTAGTCAAACTTCTTCTTCTAGTTGTGAAAGAAATTTGAGCTTATTTGAACGTATCCATAGTAAAAGAAAAAATAGACTGGAGTATCAAATGCTTGATGATTTGGTTTTTGCAAATTATAATTTGAAGTTAAAGTTTAGTTAATCTTAAAATAAAAGTCATGATGACTTTTGAATGGTTGCTTTATACTTTCATTAAATATATTAATTAATAAACATTTCATTATTATTAATATTCTATTATGTTGGCATTGTAGGAATCAATTGAAGAAGAAGAAAGATAATTATGATTCAATTGATTATGAATCAATTGATAAAGTGGACTTTTGGGTGCTTGAAGAAAAATCTACTCTTGAGTCTAATGATGTAGAAGTGACAAATATTTAACTTGAACAAATAGTGATTGGAGGTTCCTAAATCATAACTATCTTTTCTATTATTTAAAATTGTGTTCTTGGTTCTTATTTTTACACTAGTACTATTTTTTTTTTGAAAACATTCATATATAGGTGATGATGACGATGACCATATTACTCCTAATGTCATTGGGGTTCCATCTTTAAATTTAAAGGATCACCATGTTGTTCCTAATGCCTCCACTTTTCTTCCTGCGGCTCTACCTCTTAGTGTCTCCATATCTAAAGAATTCAACTTAAATGATGTTAATGATGATTTTTATGGTGATGATTATTGGTTTGGTGATTTGAGGTTGCAATATTTTGATATCATATAGATGTGAATATTTTGTTATCATATATATACTTGTTTTGGTATTTTGCTAGATGAATATTTTGTAATTATTGATTACGAATTCTAAAATTTAAGTGTAAATGGGTGGTATATAAATTATATATAATATTTGAAATTTTAGTTGGTGTCATGAAATTACATTATTTTTCAATTTTTTACCTCTTACTAGTCTGACACTGGGTTGACTCTAATCAGACCAATTGATTCTTGCCTTAGTTCCCCTATCAGTTTGGTGACCAGTCCGGTTTCAGCCAGGATTTCATCTCCCAATCCCAGCAAGTCAAATCCTAAATCGCTGAATTGGGTAAATACATATAAATTCTATTTGTTGGCTCGGATTCCATCGTTCTTGTGAATACATATAAATTCTACTAGTTTATCTTTCAGATCATCTTTGATCAGTAGTGTTATGGATGGTTTGCTGATTTCTGAATTGCTATAATATTTCTCTTGGCTTACCTTTGTTCTAAGTCTGGTTGTGTGAATCTGGCAAAAGAAATAAAATAGAGTATAAATATGCCATTTTCTTTTTCTCAGGCGTAAATTAGCTCATGCATATCAATTCTGTGTTGAGAACCCTCTTTCTTTTCTTTGCATATCGTTATGAGAATTAATTGGATGCAGAATCCATTCTTGAAGAAAACAATCAAAAGTTAAATGAAGGAAGCCTCTATGGTCTAAGGAACGAATAGATGAAATTTCAAAAAAAAAAAAAAAATCCATAGTCTACGGTCTATTCTCTCTAGCATTGAGGTTGGCCATCTCGCAATTCTAAATATCTGCATCTTCATGTTTCCAAAAAGTTCCAAATGTTTTATGCTTTCGATCATCCCAAATCCATTCAACTTTTTTTAGTTTTTGTGGGTCACTGTTTAGAGCATAATCAGGTAGCAATACCCCTTTAACTTCTTTCTCAGGAACTTCTTAGCTGTTACTGAGCAAGAATGATTAACTGGGGAGTGCATTATGCTTTATTCCACCGTAGCTAAGTTTGAGCAAGTTTTTAGCATAAAATCTCCAGCTGGTTTCTCCTTTGATAGAGGCATAAAGGGTGAAGGAAAAAGAGCATAAACTGAAATTTATTGTTGTGTAGCATGTGGGTGATCAACAGTGGTAGATATTGGCATGTTACTCCCTTTTACAAACATGGTCTATTTCCCTTTTTTATTACGATTGTGTTAATGGTTCAACCAGTAGAATAATTGGAAAAATGGAAAGTGTGGAATTATGATGTCAAATGTTGTCTTGGTGTTTGTTTTCAGAATTTTCATTTAAGCAGTGTTGTTTATAAAGTCTGTTCATCCTTTGTTTGTGTGTATTTATGTTGAAGAGTGTTTTTTCCCCTTTCTTGGCAGGGTCATGAAGGGAAATTCTCAGTTTATGTTCATGTCCCTGAGACTATGCTAGTTCATGCGAGCTGTTATTCGGGATATACGCTTTGAACAGGTTCACTATGGAGGTGATGTTGATGATGCATGTTTTTTGGTTTCAATGGCAACAAAACATTAGGTGAAGGTGGAATCTTATTTACTTCTTATTAGAAAATATATAATATATATGTTGTCATGTGAATACTGATTTTTTGTAAATGTCTTTAATGTACTAGTCAATGTCATTGATAGTATTGTTAGTACGGTAATCAAAAGCATTAAATAACTTGTTAACTTCATTATATACGTTGTTGATACATTTAAAAATATACTCAATATCATAAAAATTAAAGATGTTTAAATGATCTCGGTCATGTTTCTCTTATCCTAGTTTTAGACATTTTATTTTAGAAATTTTTTGTGCAGTATCAAAATCAGGATCACCCTTTAGATGCTAGTCCCAAATTTTTTTTCCTGTATTTTTATTTTATAAATTAAATTATTCTTTTATTTATGTATTTTTACTTCTATTAATTAAGTTATCATTACATATTTTTAATTGGAGTTAAATGACATATTTAGTTATATTAATCATAACCATATATTAATAAAAATAATAGTGAAGATGAAAATAATAATAATAAAACGTTATTTGTAAATTATATATCAATTTGTGTAATTATTATAATTTATTAATTGTTAAATGTTCACTTTAAACAATAGAATATGAAAAACTTAACTAATAAAAATAGTTTTAAAATTTATTTTTATAAGAACCAGAAATTCACAGTCTTAGTCCTTATAGTATTGGAATTAAATGGGATCGGGACTGTACCAGATTTGAACACCCTAATAAAAATTGACCCAATTTGTTGAATTTCTTCTTTTACATATTAAAAGTGGTGGTTAATGGTGTTACACAACTTGTCAAAATCACTGCACGAGTTGTCAATCCCTTCAAACATATAATCAATTTCATAAATCCTAACCCAATTGATTTATAGGTGCCAATTTCAACTGTCAAGATGTTTTCACTTATTTTGATATTTTGACGGATAGTGTCACATTTTAAAATTTAGATGTGTACTTGTAAATTGTAATTGCTCTATCATTTAGGGTTTAGGGTTAAACTTCCCCAAGTGTTTCACATGTAAAAATTAGTAGTCAATAACGTTATACAATTTGTTAAAATCATTATACAAGTTTTTAATTCCTTTAAAAGTGTTTATATCATAAAACTTGACCCATTTGGCTACACATCCCTAGGTGTTTAACATGTCAAACATGGAAGTCAATGGTATTACACAACTTGTTAAAATTGTTACATGAATCGTTAATTCGTTTAGAAGAAACTTCCCCAAGTGTTTTACATGTAAGACTTGCTAGTCAATGGCGTTACATAATCTGTTAAAATTGTTACACTGAGTTGTTAATCCCTTTAAAGTGTAGTCAATTTTGATAAAGCCTTTATTCAATTAGTTAAATTTCTCCAAATCTTTCACATGTTACGAGCGGTACTCAATTTTCATAAAATCTTTATATGAGTTGTCAGTGCGCTTTTAAAAGTGTAGTCAATTTCACAATGGCTAAATTTCCCCAAGTGTTTTAAGTGGGCAATCAATGATGTTTCAAAACTTGTTAAAATTGTTACATGAATTGTCAATGTCTTTAAAAATGTAGTCAATTTTATAAAATTTGAATTAATTCATTAAAATTCCACAAATGTTTTACATGTAAAAAACGATAGTCAATGACACTACAAAATTTGTTAAAATCATTACACAAGTTGTTCATCACTTTAAAAATATATTTAATATCATAAAATCTGACCCATTCGTTGAAAATTTTCTCAAGTCTTTCACATTTCAGAAGTGGTAGTTAATGCTGGTATACAACTTGTTAAAATTATTACACAATTTGTTAATCCTTTTAACGGTGTAATCAATATGTTTCATAAAATCTGACCCAATTGGTTAAATGTCTCCAAATCTTTTACATGTCAAAATTAGTAGTGATATTATCCAATTAGTTAAAATCGTTACAAGAATTCACGGTATTTACCAAAAAAACCAGAATGGACATCACATCAACTACATATCTTATGGATTGAATAGATGCAGTTTAAATGTCTATTCTTTTGAATATAGATTCAGAAATGGACAGAGGCCAGAGAGGATGAATTTTCTTAACATTAAACTTTTTATACTCACACAATGGATGTGAGCCTAGATAAAGGCAATGAAAAAAAATGAATGGCAAAGAGATACACATGTGATTTTTTTTCCCCTAAAATGCAAAAATGCTGAAGCGTAGGGCACATCTAAGGAAGGAGAAGGGAAAAGGAATTTGTCAATACTAAAATTCATGTAAGACTTCATGAAGGCTATGAGAGAGTCATGATTTTATAAACCATTAAGCTTTTAGGACATTACAAAGCCAGACTCATGAGATCACTTAAAAAAAATAAGCCAACCAAAAATCACAAACAATATGTATAATCACCAAGAAAAAAATATTTCCTTGACTTTACTCCTTCCCTGGATTGGTATTTCGAACTTCAAACATGGAACAATAGGGATGTGAGGAGGTGGAAACCGTAAAGGAAAGAGATGACAGAGTCAGATAGAGGGAGCAGTGGCAAGGCTTGTAGCATGTGCTTAGGGAGAGGCCACAGACGATAGAGATGATAAAGGAGAAGGAGAGAGAAAGACAAAAAGAAAGGGCATTTTTATCTTTTGCCCGAGATATTGGAATCCCGAATTGATACTCGCTCATCAATATGTCCTTTCACATCTTCACATAACCTTTCAGGAATTATATAATTCATCTCTTATTTATGAGGGATTTTCCCTAAAATAAATCCCTTCTAAATTAAAAAAAAAAAAAAAGCAATCCAGGATAGCACTCAAGTGACTCAACCATCCTAAGTTCCTCACCCGTTCACCATGTGTTAAATGAATTATTGATTATTCCTGTCAAAACTTATGCTTCGTTCTCTCTCTTGCGCAAATAACAATTGTCATACTTTAAACTTGCTCTAGAAGTGGAGATATTTTTGCAATATAACAATAAAAAACAAGGGCACTCTAATTTTTTTCAAGTCACTAATAAACCACCGCAGCGTATTGGGAAAAGGGGCAAAAAAAAACCAATGCTACAACTGATAATGGCAGATTGATTGACTTCCACTCTTTTTTTAAAAAACAGAGAGAGGATAGTGTTAGCCGTTTTGAACACAAAATTCTCGTCCTCACCAGGCTGCACTTTAATAAACGATTACTCCATGTCAAGAAATTTTTAAGTACACGGCGGACTAAAATCTAGTTCCGTTGGCAGGGTCGCTCAAAATTGAGAGAAATCACTGGTTACCGTCAATAAATGCTCATATAGTTCATGTTCGATAGCTGATGCTACAAGCTCAATATTAGGTATTGACATTTCTCGGCATCAAGCTGTATTTAGTTGAGATACCCGGGGCTTAAAATTCCTTGGAATCGCCCACGAGTTAGCATAAAGAATCTCATCCTCAAAAATTTCCAAAGCAGGGGCGCCATCTAAACTGACCTTCCCATCAAGCAACTTTGCTTCTTGTCACCCTAATCCAGATTAGCGACTTCTGGTATTTTGTCATCATGTGAATCTTGATCCTCCCCACATCTCCCAATACTTGTATCCTCTGGAGCACCCGTATCTTGAGTGGTCTCCCCGTGGGCAATGCCGCTATCAATGCTCCTACGTGGTACTACTGTTGTGCTGGCCCCCTCCTCCTCCACAACGGGTGTTGCATCTTTTAGTCTGACATCAGTGTCGCGTGTCATTTGCTCTTTTTTGGCACCCGCATCAACATCATTTTTGGGGCCTGATGTGGCTTCAGTTTGTTTCAGGTCTACTTGCTGTAACGGAGTTTGATCGTGTGTAGGCTTAACTAACATGACACTTCCATGCTCATCTGAGTTAGATATACTTCCATGATGCTCTATACCCTGCATTCTCATTTCATCAGATTCAATCTCAGCTGAATCAAGAGAACGCTTCTTTGCAGCAACTTCTTCATGGTTAGAATGCAGTCTGTACTGGTTCATGGTGTTTTGAATTCTTTCCACTTCTGCCAGAAGATCCCCATATCTCTTTTGTAAGGTTTTCTCAATTTCCTTTTGCTTCTCTACTTCAGCCCATATATTGTTTATCCGATGTGATGCAGCTAGCTGCTCCTGCTTTTGCAAAACTTGGAAGCACGCTAGCTCTGTTGCAGCAGTGTCCATCTGCTTGAATGTGGCTTCGATTTGTGGCCAGAGACTTTTCTTTGCCCTCGTCTGAAAATTCCAACAGTCACGTATGGTTATAAAAAGTCAATAATCACAATAATATAAAGATAAGGTCCATGATTCTACATTGTGGACAAAAACAATCTTCATCCTCGTCTAAAGAATGCATTATTAGCCAAAGAATCTTATTTGAAAGTCATTATGAAAAGTATTCAGGCAATAATTTCACTAAATGAACAAGGTAATGGGACCATAGAACAAATTAATCACCGCCACACATCTATCAACAAGTTTATCATTGTGGCACAAAAACATTTTAACCCCCTAAAAAGGAGACCGGTAAATTTAAAGCCCAAGACCACTATACCATTGAAAGGACAATCTTCTAGATAACAGAAAATAAAATTTAAAGCAGATGTACAATTTCTGCAAATGCCTAACACTCAAAACAGAATGAATCACAAATCTAAATGAAACAAATGCAGATCAACTAAACAGGAATAAGCAGTGCAATTAACTGCCTATAATAAAAGCGGTACTACAAGAAACAAAAATATTGCCAGCATTAAGGACAACAATTAGTCAATTACATACCTCGTAGCCTTGTGTAAGGACCATCACCTTCTTCTCGAGGCGTACCACCTTCTCCTTGCCATCATCCAACTTTTTTCTCACATTCTCAAATTCGTTCTGCAAAGCTGCAAGCTTCTCCATGTTTCCGGCAACACTTGAGAGCCCATAGGCATTACGGGCAGGGAAGAACATAAGATCACCAAGGCAAATTTCATGTGCTTCAACAAATTCAACGAGGGGTTCACTTTCATGTCCCATAGCTACACGAAGATACTGAGCCTCCTCCTTTATCAACTGATCAGCCTGATACAGATAAATAGGAGGCAATTTAAGCATGGTTTCCCTAACATACCGTTCTCTCCAATAACTCCACAGGAAACACCTAGATTCTATAGCGCCCCCACACATCCCCCGCCCCCCAAAAAATAAAATAGAAATTGAAT
Source organism: Acacia concinna (assembly GCA_037177275.1). Lineage (NCBI taxonomy): Eukaryota > Viridiplantae > Streptophyta > Magnoliopsida > Fabales > Fabaceae > Acacia > Acacia concinna. Next base: position 577,684 of record JBAGKO010000015.1, read on the forward strand.
AAACATAGAACAGAAGGATAAGAAATTCTCTTTGAAAAAACAACGGCAAGATTAACATATTTCTTTCCATATTATTACGTAAAGATGCCCCCGGTAAAGGGGGGAGACTGTTGAAAAAATTAAAATCTAGCACACTGTTGAGATAATTTTAGTACTCAAGAGTCATGACTCCGCCAAAAAGGGAGTGGTGTTGCACTCTAAATGGAAAAGGCAGAGCAAAGTTCGTTCTGCTCCAAAACAATGAAGGACCACCAAGTTTAGTACGTTCTATTAAGCAATTTAGACGTGCAGAAAAACACTAAGTAAATACATACATCTTTCATTTCATCCTCTTCGAAATCTTCAATCTGAGGGAGAACAGCAGACCCATTTGCAGCACGCTTGGCTCCTTTTTTCCTATCCTTATTAACTTTTTCATCAAGTGGATACTTGGCATTGTCATGTTCCAGCAAGCTTAGAAGCTCCTTTCTTATCATCTCATCAGCTTGCTCAATAGAAGTAGGAGGAACAAAGGAACTTTTATCCCCATCAGCAATAATCAAAGAATTTCTTATCAGTTCCAATGATGCAGCAGGAGGCCTAGGAAGCTCCCTTTGAAGGGCCTTTGATCGTTTTCTTAGTAGTGCTTGTTGCCGAGCTTCTTCTTCAGCTTTTTCTCGAGCAATTCTATCAGACATATCCTCTTCAATCTTTTCCTCAGGTTCTTCAACATCTTCTGGAGCTGGCTGCATAACTATCTGGTACTCATTTTTTGGCTGTGGAAGACTGCTTAAACTAGAGCGCAAGTTTCTTTTGAGATCAGTTTGTCTACGTAGCTCAAGTATTGTGCTCTCATGCATATCCATGTCTAGGTTGATATGAAGCTCATCCCTTAGAGGAGTTCCCTTAGGAGTCATGCCAAAAGAAAAGCCATCCCTTGCTGGTGTCATACCACTTCTAGGGGTGAGGCCTGTACCTCCAGGCGTTGCAGAGGGAGTCAACATAGGATTTGGAGTCTGAATTTCTTTTCTCTTAGGAGTGACCCCAGAAAAGTCTGAAGGATGCAACTCTGGGTTATCTCCTCCCAACAATGGTGTCTGAGACTCCCTCAACCTCGCCAGATTTTCAGCTTCCATCATAATAGCATCTCCTTTACCAGAAGGTGTTCTCTGAGGAGTTCGAAAAGGAGTCATTCCATGGCTAGGGGTCTGAGCATAATTAGCCAGAAGAGTATGTGTTGCACCACTACCTTCAGAAATTTCCCCACTCCCCACAACGTCACTGGCATAACCCATCTTTGCAATTTCTTCTAATTCATGATCAGAAATTTGGGGTAGTGGAAGCATCAGTTTTGACCTTTTTCTAACTGATTCTGGGTCATTGAGCTTGTTGGCATGCAGTACAGCAGAAGGGGCATCTTGCCTTTGTGCAATCTTATTCTTTGCAATGTCTTGCTTTCTTAACTGTGCTTCCACATCAATCCTTCTTTTTCCCTCAAGTTCTTCAATTGTGGTAGGGAAATTGGGCTGTTCCACTGGTCTATCTTCATCAGTAACATCAAAAAACCCTGGAGGAGGCCTTTTCTCAAATGGGATTTCTGCATTGTAGTCTATTCCTTTCCTTTTCCTCCTCCGCTGCCTCATATCAATTCCAGCAGCCTTCAGTTCTCTCTTTTTTTGTAAAGAGGCAAGCCTCCTGGCCTCTTCTAGTTGTTTCTCCCTAGCTTTCCGCTTTGCCTTCTTACCCTTGGTGTTGGCTAGCCTAGCCCGTGCTTCAGACAACATTTCCTTCTCATCCTCATCCATATCAACAGGATCTGGTCGTGCAGGCTTTGACTCAGGATTTGGGTCAATCTCACCAGGTCGCAATTTCCGAGGGTCATCACCAGGTTCATAGTTATCATCCTTTACACAAGCTGCATCAAGGAGTTTCTCATACCGTTCAAGGCACTGGGAAGGGGTACGGCCAACAATCGGAGCTATTGTCCTCCATTGTGTGGGCATAAGCTTAGCAAGATGGAGAAGCTTTTCATCCTCTTCTCTTGTCCACTCAGTCTACAATGAGCACAATATCAAAAGACCATGTCATAAATGAAAGGCTTGGATCAACATGAAAGGAAGTTGTAATGTTAGAAACAACACGATTATCATAGTGTAAAAGCATCATAAAATAAAAAATAAACGGGAAAATATAACATCAAATTGATTTCTCAAACATGGCAAAAATAAAATCTGTTCCAGGGGTAAAAGCACAGATAAAATAGCCTAATAATGATCAACTGTCCTTCAAATTTCAATTTCCAGCTTTTATTACTTAATCACATTACAAGATGACAATTATATGTTCCACTTCCACTACTTATAAAAATACCAGAAAGCACAAGGCTGAAAGCAAACAACTAATAATATGGGTTAAGTTCAGTACAATCCATTTGGACCCTAGTCACTCCGAACTCCAAAGGATAAAATTCAATCAAAATTTATGCTCTTCCGGAATCAGTTTCATTCACAGTTCAAAGCATCATTATAGGTAAGGTACCTACTTATTTGTATTAATTTTCATGAGTAAAAATTATATTAATAGATATTAGTTTTAAAATCACAATAACAAATAAACAGGAAAATGATTAAAAGATTAAATCACATACAAAAAGATGTTTAGCATCCAGATGAAGAAAAATCAAGAACCAGTCGACATTGCCAGTACTTTCATATGTAATTGTAGGGGGGAGAACACCAGCTACGTTAAGTGGTTCACTTTCAACCAAACACCCATCAGTTCTCCGTCAACCAGAATAGAACGTCCTGGAAAAGTGCTTAAAATATATTCAGAAAGAAGGGCACCTTTTTAATGGAAGGATCAAGCCACTCATACCATCGAGCCTTGCATTGTTTGGCAGATTTGCGAACCAGGAGCGAAGAGATTCGAGCCCACTGGTTCTTACCATATTTCATGACAGCTGCTTTGAGGATTTCATCCTCGGTGTTTTTCCAAACACCACCCTTTATCATAATCCTCATCTTGACCCCTTTTTGATTGCTCCTACTCGCTTCAGGTCAGGATTGAAGGGTTATCCAAGTTCAAGCAAAAATGAAGCTCACAACACAGATAAAAGACAATTTTTCCATTCTGATTATGAATTATTCTCTCGCTATTCAGCATGATTCAGCACCATACGTCTATATTTTTCTCTATGCGTCTTATAACCCTCGAGTCCCCTTCAGATAATTTCTGCCTCATAAAAATGTCTCGTTCTGATGCACCTGCACAATGCAAACCAAATCAACGTGTAGTGCAGAATGAAATATACCAACATTAAAGAAACCGTGAAATAATTAAGTTTAACGATGCAGCTGTGGCTACAAAAGCTAGTGTCTACACTCGTGAATGTGCATCTGTGCGTAGGAACATTCACCTTGAATTGTATCCTATGAAGTCTAAAGTTTGATGAAATAGTGCCCACTTTCCATTTTAACTTTTCTTTTTTTTAAAAAAAAAATGAGAACATCTTTTTCCTTCTTGTGGCCAACATCAGAAAAATTAAGTCACCCAAATTCGGGAATCATAATACCAACATCAGAAAAATTCAAAGTCACCAAAATTCGGGAATCATAATCTAATTCATAGATGTAAAGAAAGTCACTTTTTTCCTTACTACAATTAATAATCTAAACAACCATAAAGGCTTGGATGAGAACTTCCCCATGACCATATTTGATACTTATCCCCCAGGTATTGTACTTTGTTGACTCCCCACAAATCAAAATATTAGGCGTTACCAGGAAGATCAGGCATCAAACTGAGATAAGAATTTTCAGCCATTCCAAGTTGAAATCACAGAGCATATATGAAATCGGATTCGAAAATATTTTAACAAAAAGTTACAAGAAATACACACTTATCAACTACCATCGGCGACCCATCAACACCATCCCAGCGTATGTTGACGGCCGAAAATCCAAACACCGTCCCGATCACTCAACCTTCACCGTCCTATTTGTCGGCCGAGGAGAAGCAGTCTCTTCGCTTCGGGTTCGATGTCGGACAAGGGAGAAAAGTTTAAGCCCGAATTGAATTGTACGGTTGGGATTATTTTCAAATCAACGGTTCAGCTATTCCCACTAAACCGAACGGTGCGTTTCAGCTTTGAAGGATGAGTGCTGGCCTCCCCGACGGCCCTTTCTTTTTTTTTTTTTTTTTAAATATTGATTGACAAGTGATACAATTTAATTTGTAAGACGGTTTTTAAGCTGTGGGAAAATATAAAATAAAGTAAAAAAATCTAATCTTAATTTAGGTAAACTCATATTAGATGTAAATATAGAGGTGGATGATTGTTTATAATGCTTAGCCTTGAGATGGAAATAGGCTAAGTGTCCGTTTGAATTAATTTTTTATAATAGCTTTTACGAATTTTAAGATAAATTTGTGAAATAGGTTTTATCTCAACTTGCGCAAATCTATATTTCATAAATAAAACTAAACAGGCCCTAAGCCCCTTAATAAGGGTGGTTTACGGCCTACCCTACCCTATTTAGTAAATAGGTTAGGCTGAAGCTAAGGCCCATTGTCGAACCTTTTTAGATAAACAGGTCAAGCCTTTTTCCATAAAGCCTAACCTTCAAACCTACAGGCTTGGCCTATTTAATTATTTTAATTTATATAATTATAAATTATATATAATATTATTATAAAATTTTATAAATTTGCCAACTTAACCATGAACCTAAGTTTTTTTTTTTTGCTCGTAAGTTTCACATTGTCATTACACTCAACCATTGATTTTGAATAAAGAAATTCAACCTTACCTTTTTTATCTTCAATTTCTTATAATGACAACGCTAACTTACTCACTCTCCTCTAATTTTTATTGTCCACTGTAGCAAAATTATAATGAGAAAAGTAAATGAAGTAATATATAGTTTTATATGCTTCTTGTTATGATTGGTCAATTGTAGAAAAAATATCTCATTAGTTAACAAATAATTAGTTTTTATTATTCATATTTGTTTGGATAATTGTTGTCACTATACATTCATTTCTTTTCCTTATTAAGTCCTTGTATTACGACAAGAATAAATGTTAATATTTTAAAACTTAATGTAGGATTGTATATAAGCATTAAGGGCTATATATAAATTTGAAGGTATAGTCATTAAAGGCTTTTTAAAGGTCTAAATTTTCAGGAAGCTTTTAAACAGGCTTCAGGCCTTGTCAGGCCTTTTAAAGGTACAAGCTTAGGCCTAAAATAAAGCCTATATACGAGCTTAGACTCAGGCTCAAGCTTTAAATATTTGATGCAGGAACATGCCTATTTAAATAAAGCCTAGCCAGACCAGGCCTATTTCCATCCCTAGGCCTTAGCCACATGTTCGTCTCGTGGGCTATGTTAACCAAAAAATATGCGCAACGCACTCTATAGGCATGTATAATTTGGATGTCTCAATTAGAGAAAATGAGTTGCATGGCATCATCAATTTTCAGTTGAAGTTGGTGGTGATTCCCTCAATTAACCATTATTGTGTGAACGGCTTATGTCGAATCAGAATACAGTCATATTTTATTGAAGCTCATCTCCTTACACACTTTAAGTCTTGATTAGATTACTAGAATTTATGCCATAGTTGGTGGGCAGGTCCCTAAATTCTATATAAAAAAAACCACTTATCCAGTGTCTTCTGTGGTCACTCATCAGTCCCCCATCAGTTGCTTTTCATTATGATTTAATCGAACCATTAACATCAATCCATATGAAACCTTCAAGTGGCGGGCACCATCTGTCCTGAAGTCTATTCTAATGGTGTAGTCTTTCATTCTCCACGTCCTCTATCGGCAAATACTTACATTGGTGGATTAAAGACATGAGATTACTGCTTCTACCTTCAAAGGTTTGATGGCATATGTTCTTCCAAATGATCTAACAAACCAACCTAAAGATTTTTGTCCAAGGCCATTTGTGAAAAGATGTTGATCCTGACTGTTCCATTGTAGCCAAACTTACAAATTACCACTAAAAAAAAGTACTATGGTATAAAGGGTTAACAATAGAAAGCCACAAGAAATTTGCAATCTCACAGTCTTTCAATATATGGATGATTGATTCCTCACATTGACAATCAAAAGGGCACTCATTTTGATCACTTATCACACGACACGCCCTAAGGGAATTTGTTGGAAGGCTCTCATGAAACACTTGTCACATGAAATACTTTGCTCTCTCTGGAATTGGCCATTCTTCCAAGGTGGATCTGGATCGTGATTTATGCATTCTGTCAATAAATTGTAAGCAGTTCTTATGCTAAAAGCACCAACAGAAGAGGCTTTTTCCACATCAAAGAATTGATAGGTGAAAGAGAAGTAGAGGACGCCCCTTTCCTTTTATGATGAATGATCCTTTATCATAGAGATCGCCTACACTAGGTGTGTTTAGATTAATGGTAGTAAAAGTAACTTTTTTGCAATTGGACTGATTAAAAAGTAAGATTAGGAAAAAGTCATATTATATAATATGATTTATGTTTGGATTGACGATATAATAAGTTACTTATGTAAAAATAAAACTTGTTTGGTTGATATATTGAAAAGTAACTTATGCTGCAAAATGACTAAAAAGGACATAAATATTATTATATATATTGTGAGATTTAAAAATTATAATAGAAAAATGAAAAATAAATTTTCAAAAAAGTAAACAAAAAAAAGCTAAAACAAAAAATAATTAATAGCATGGTTAAAAAGCATATAAATTAGAAAGCATACAAATGTAGAGTTTCTTGTTAGATAATATTACATTACTAATCGGATCATGTGGACCATACAATTAAGTCTCTAATTCTATCACGAACATACTTTATTTTATTTTGATGATAGCTTAGTATAGTTTGAGGAGGATGACTCTTGGTGTTGATTAATATTATCTGCATAACCAATAATCTCATCATCAACCTCCATAAAATTCACATCACTTTAGGAATTCCTCCTAATTAGAATAATTTTGGTTGCATTCTTTTTTTTTCTGTAGTCTATATTGTTGTAGGATTGTTAGTTATTATTGTTTGTTATTAAAAAAATATAACCGCACATCTCAGTCACACCCTCTGAGGGGGTAATAAAGTAGCTGATTTAATTGCAGCTGATGTGTATAAGGATGTGTACCCTATAGGGTGGGTTTTCCAA
>JBAGKO010000015.1:584938-605752 GCA_037177275.1 Acacia concinna
ATCGACTTCAACAACAGATTTTTCCACAAATGGACAATAACTCCTAAACTACGACTTGGTACTCTTCACTTACAATTGTTAGGGTTACTAGTTGCTCTGTCTTTTATTCTCCAACAACACCTTGTTCCTCATCCTTCTAACTATGGTCTCCTTTGTACACTTGTTAAAAAATCTCATATTAAAATCCTTATGTCTACTAGTCATATTAGCTGGAATCTCTCTTATCTCCTTCGTTATGTATGTACACTATTACACTCTTTTGTACATTATGTTTTAAAATAAATAAAATGTCCACCTTCCATCAGAAAAAAAAATGTAGATATGGCAGTTGCTCACTGAATCTTTTTGTTGTCCCATATTCTTTCAAAAAGTTCTCCACCATCGTATTTACAATAACTCAATCCCTTTCACAACTTGCCTCTTCTTCTCTATTGACACAAACGGGGATTAACGAAGTTTGGTCTGTGACAACTTTATTGGGAGAAATTATGAATGGGTCTTGCATCCTTAAATGGTATTGAAGCGCTTGCCAGATTTTAAAGAATTTTAATTTAAGAGTACTAAAATATGTGTATAAAAAATGTAAACTATATATTTAAATAATTTATATAATCTTTAATATTAACATCATTTATAATGTATGAATATGTGTTTGAACATTTTTGGTCATTCAAAAAACGTAAGTAAATAAATTTTAGTAAATGTGATAGAGTATATTGAAATTACTTACAATATGGTGGGTCGAACTCGCCTAACCCGATAAATGGATCAGGTTGGGTTTGGAAAAAGTGAGATCATTTTTATATCGAAATTACTTACAATATGGTTGGCCTGATTCATGGGTTGGTCCAATTTTTTGATTAAATAATCTACAAATGCCTAAAAGTTAAAGGCTAAAACTTAAAAAAAAATTGTATTTTGTAATATTTGAACTTTAAAACTTGGCTTAATTTATATTTTGTAATGTTTTATGTTTGAACTTTGAAACTTTGAATTTGATTATTTAATGGCTTATAATCACTTTATTATTTAGTAATACATTTTAATTTATTTTTTATTGTTTAGGACATTAAGTTTGCAGAAAAAAGTTTTAACATATTGTTCTTAAAAAATTAAAAAGAGAAAAATAAAAATAAAAATCGTGTCAGGCGGCCCAAAAGTTATGTATTGGGTTGACCAAATACTAACCCATATAAATATGGGTCTTTTCACCCCTAACACATATGAGCCCAACCCATTGTGTATATTAAGGAAATAAATTAAATTAGTTAATATGACCTATAATTTCTAAAACAGGCCCTTAACCCTCTTTATTTCATTTTCCCGCTCTAGTTTCTTAATTATTGTTGAGACAGCGCATTAGCCACACTTATTGGCACATAAATCTTCTTCCCTTCTTACCCAAGAAAATCCATCACCTTCAATACTCATCCATGGCCGACAGATTTGTGGAGGTCGTTGGAGTTGCCTTTGACATAATGAGTGGCTGAGTTTCTTATCTCTTGGAGGTGGAGAAAGAAAATGAGGGAACCCTAGCAGCTCATTTGGTTCACAGAATTAGTGGGGTGGAAGGGAAGGGAGGGGAAAATGGGCTAGATCCCTTGTTTGGGAACCAATCTTCCCACCATCTTCTAGGAACTTAACTTGTTGGGGCAACCAATCTTTCTTTTAAAGCTAAAGTGGGTAGGTGATATCCTACAAAAATAGTGAGATTTAGGTTCTCTTCGTGAGTTTAGACAAATTTGCCCCTCCGGCCAATTCATTCCCAACTTAGTATTGGTCTTCCATTGACGGTTACATTTAGCCGCGTTGGCTTTTCCTTCGACATCCTTGTCAACGATGCTGCTGAAGGTGAATAATGAAAAATCTAAAGTGTTTTTATTTTTTAAGGGAAAATTAGAATAAAGGACCTATAATAAGTAATAGGAGTATTTATTTAGGAGGACCATAAAAACTCTAATCATAAGGGCCCGTTGACTTTTTAGGAAAATCCTAAGAAAACTAATTACATTACTTAATCATATCATATATATTGTGTTCTATTATATTATATATTATTTTATAAGTCAAACAACATAATTTGAAGAAAAACGACAAATTTTAATGTTTTAAAGTAATGTAATTAGCTTTTTTAAGATTTTGTTAGAATTTTCTAAAAAAGTCAACGTGCCCTTATAATTAGGACTGGAGGGAGTATCTGATTTGAGAAGGGGATGGGCTTTAGAGTGGTGATGGTTCAACTTCTGCCATAAAAGCTACTCCTCGTCATCGAAAATGGTGACTTCATCTCTCTTATGGAATTTTGGATCTCCCTCATGTTCCCAAAATACCAAGCGCTCCTTTGAATTTTCTGATTATTATTTGATTTTTTTGTTATGCATTTTTGTTAGAATGGGCTGACTCTTGTTATAAGATTCTAAAATTTTATGTTGATTTTGCATCTTTGACAACAAAAATGACAGTGTTGTGGTGTGAGGGCTAGTGAATGGAAGAGGGAAAGAAATTGAAAGAATGGTGCAGGAGAGGATAAGGGCAATTTGTATTTTTAGGTTTTGATTTAGGTATGTTGTCCTTACAAATAAATACACTTTTTAACCTCCTCCCTAATAAATATTTTTTTCTCTTGGTCCAATTCTCCCCTTTTTAATCACAATATAAGGTGTTTTTATTATATTGCCGTATATTTAATGATCACCTAAGCATACAAACACAGAGAGTTACATACACCGTCGCCATTATTCCGTAACACTGCTCATCTCCCACAATGGGCACATCTCGCTATCTAAGGCTTATTAACACAATCTTCTTCTCTCACGCCTTACAATGTATGTTATCTAACCAATAATATTAAATATATTATCTCTAACTTGAGAAACTTATACATGATGCCCAAAACGAAATCCCCTGAGAAAACAACGGATTTTTTTGTGTGTCTACTAATCCATCACATTCGTATATGATGTATCAATTGGAATTTAACTTGTTAAATTACAATTTTATGATTTAAATAAAATAGAAAATATTTGAAACAATTTAAATATACATGTATTCCTAATATTACTAATATTTTCACATTATTGTTCTAATAATTATTAAATTTATGAATTAAAATATAAATTCATTTAATAAATAATCAATTATACTCTTTGAGGGTAAATGGGGTATTTTTCTTTCTTTTACAAGTGTCCCCCTCCATTTTCTTTATACCTAACCCATCTCCCATCAATCCTCACAATCTTCCCTTCCCTTCCCTTCCTTTCCTTTCATTCAGTTCCTTTCCCTCCACATATTTTCTTTGAACTAAACAGGTTGTAAGAGGGTTGAGGGAGTGAGAAATCATTGAAAACAGACAATTTCTTGATTGTTCTTTGTAAAAAAAAAAAAAATTCTCTCCATGTTCCCTAGGCCTATCAATTTTCTTAACATTTCTAAAAAAGGTTAAACAAATCTTATATTTCGGACGTAGTGACTATATATATGAAACACAATTGCCCGCTGTTGCTTTAATTCCCAAGACATCTTGCATGCGCTACATACGTACATTGCATGTAAACACAATTGCCTTGACTGATTCTTGTTGCTTTTCTTCTCTCTCAAGCTCAAAGACATTATTATTATTGCCATATTAATAAAGCAGTAATTAAAGTTTTGACACATTCTTAGTTATTCACGCATAAGAATGTTTTTTTCCCCTAATTTATACATTCCTTTTAATTTTTTGTTGCATATGTTCCATCATTTGACAGTAACAGGGTTGTTCTAAGATCATCGTCTAAAGATGATCGCATGGCGCAAGGACGATTTATATATATATATAAATGCAGGTCCCATCAGGGTGTGTGTGTATGTAATATAATAGCATTATGAGGATTATCATATTTAATCGGTAAATTAATATCTTGCATCAATAGCATCAAAAATCTTAATCTTTTTTTTTTTTTGCATGAAAGCACAATTTCCTGCTGTTGCTTTTCTTTTCTCTCGCACTCAAAGGTATTTCAATTGTGCAAGAAAGGAATATAACTACTCAAAACTGATCCGTACTGTGCTGTTTGGAGGTGCAAGGCCAGGGGTGTGTGTCTGTAAATGAGAGACTTGTTGTAACGTAATCAATTGTATATATTTTTATGGACCAATATAACAGGAATTGAAACAACGAAGAAACATAAGAAGAAACTGACAAACGCTGGTTTGCACAGGCAACGAGTTTATATGCGTACATACAAAAATGCACTTTTAAGTCCCACATTGAAAGCTTTAATATGATCAAAAGCTCATATAAAGGACTATCACTCTCTCCAAATGTCAAGTCTTCTTAGCTTAGTAGAGAGTGAGGGTGAGAGGGTTATGTCTTAATAACCAGCCCCGCCTTTTGAAATTAATCAATAACAATAATAATTAATAATAAAAATTATTATTAACAAATTATCCCTCAAATTATTTAAAAGATTGAAAAGTAGGAAAATGTGTTTCATATCTTACATATTTATTGATTTTAATTTAATTTAGCAACCATTTTGAACTGCGTGAATATAGTAGTTGTTTCTTATAAACAAGATAAAAGGAGTATATCATTTTCTCTCTAACTAGATTTGGTCAAAAAAGGAAAAAAAAAAGATATTGTAGCAACCATAAATTCTCTCTCCAAATGTGAGTGGTTTCCTCTCCAACAGCGAGAGTCAGTGAGGTTTCCTGGTAAACCATTCCTGGTCTCTGTTATTTGAACATTGACTGTCTTCTTTCCTTTCCTTTCTTCTCTGGTTACTCTTGATTCTTTTACAGTTAACTTCTGGGAGTGTGCGTGTGAATCTGTGTGAGTGTGTTATGGTTCTTGGTGGATATGGGTATGGAGATAGGACAAGGAAGTGGGACGAAAGCACTGAAGCAGGTTTATCTGAATTTTGACAGAAAAATAGAGCAATGTAGTGGATCTTTGGTGTGGCATATACTCACCCATAAAAATCTCAACCACCTGACAGTTGTTACCATGGTCAAGAAAGGATGGCAGTTGAACGAAGGGCTGGAAGTTCATGATCTTGATAGAAACAAACTGATCTTCCTATTTCAATTTGCCAAAATAGAGGATTATTTCTGTGTATTGAAAGGAAGATCTTGGTCTATTCAGGGCTATCTACTCAATCTTCAGATTTGGGAAGACTTTATGGTTCTCAAAGATGTTGATTTTTCATCCACGCCTTTCTGGGTGCAATTCCATGGCCTTCCTGTAGATGCCTTTGATAATGCTACTGCAAAAATATTGGGGGACACAGTAGGAGAAACGGTTATGTTCGAGAAATCGAGGTTAAATGGAAAACTGGTACGAAGCTTTATTGGAGTTTGTATTTTACACAAACTAGCAGATCCATTGATCACTGGCTTCTGGGTGCCGCGCAAGGAGAAAGACCCTGCTTGGATCAATGTTCGATATGAACCCCTTCAGAACTATTGCTATCAATGTGGCCGTCTTGGTCATGAATCTAAGGGTTGTACATTTGTTACTGGTAAGATAAGGGATGATGATTTGGAGAATTCTTTCGGTAATTGGTTAGGTACTGCATCAGTCCGGACTAACGAGGATGTTTTGGAGATTATCAGGAATGGTTGGGTTGAAAGTCTGTTCAGAGATCACAGGGTATCATCGTTCAACTATGACCACAATTACAGTACTGGAACTGCAGTTTCTATTCCGAGTTCAACTATGACCACAATGATCATGAGGGCCCTACAAAGACAACTTCAGGTTTGAATATTATTGCAGAGGAGGAAATTCTCAACTGTTCTGACGTGAAGTGCAGTATGACGAAAACCGAAGGCTTGATAATTCATGAGAATAATGCAGACCTCATGGTACCCATGGTCTATATCCCCTCTACCAAATTATTGGTGCAGGAAAATCTCGGCCCAGCAGAACATAGCATGTATAGAGTGGATTTTCCTAATGATGATGAACCCAACCTAATGGCCTTTATTACTATTAGTGGGTTGTCCCCAGTATCGGTTGTCACTACAAGACTTAATGGCATCCAATTGAAAAGAGTATTACCGTGTGACCCAGAACCAGAAACTTGTAAAAGGCGAAAACAACAATTTTTTAGGAATAATGAACCCGTACTTGCACCATGCTGTTTGGATATTTTAGTAACAAGGGGTCGAAGATGTACTTTCTGAGCGCTTAAACAACAGATCCGCTACCATTCATGTTCTGCTAGAACCACAAAATTGCCTACTGTGAAGCCGGTGGTGAGTAATACGATTTCTGACTCTCAAATAATCCTGCAAGATAGCCAAAATGATAAGATTCTAGAATCTAATTCTCTTTCTCAAGCCGGTGGTTGGATGGGACCAACCACTGGTTCACCATTAATCTTTTAACTTGGAATTGCCAAGGTCTTGGGGTTGCCTTGATAATTCAGAATTTAAAGGAAGAGTGCTTCCGCAGGAAACCCCATGTAGTCTTCTTAATGGAAACTAAGTAGAAGGCTAAAATGGTTTAAAAAGTAAAACAGAAATGTGGATTTTTTGAAGAATGGATTGTAAACCCAATGGGAAGAAGTGGAGGATTGGCTCTTTGGTGGAATGAATCTATTGTAGTCACTATCTTGTTTTCCTCTGCTAATATTATTCATACTTGTATCTCCTCCTCTGGTTTTGATACAACTTTGTATGTAACCTTTATATATGGACCCCCAGTTGAAGAAGAAAGAATTTTATGCTGGAACAAAATCATAAGAATTGGTAGAAACATTAATGGTTCTTTGCTCTATATTAGGGATTTTAATGACATTTTACTACAAGAGAAATGTGGAGGTAAACCAAAAGCTTAGAGGAAAATCTTAAATTTTCGATGCTTATTAGCTGATTGTGATTTGTTTGATTTGGGCTATAATGGTTATTGTTTCACCTGGTGCAATAATAGAATGGGTCAATGTACAATCAGAGAATGTATTGACAGGGCCTTGGGCAATATCCCTCTTACAGAACAATTTCCCAATATACAAATTTTTCACCTTGACCCTCACGGTTCTAATAATCACCTCTTGTTTATACAATGCTGTGTTGATACACGGCACAAATCCAAGTCCTTCAAGTTTGAATCAACTTGGGCATCTCACCAGGGTTATCTACAAACTATAAAGGATAGCTGGCATTCTACTCAAGTGCATAATTCTTCACCTTTACATATATTTCTCTCAAATCTCTCGAGTTGCAGAAATCACCTTCTTCAGTGGAGTAAGGGAATGTTTCCTAATAACGCCAAAGTTATTAGTCAACTTAAATTGCAATTGGCATTTCTTATGCAAGGTGAATTGAATAGTGATGTTCGTTGAGAGATCTCTGAACTTCAAGCTGAATTAGAACGGGTATATGCACAGGAGGAACAATACTGGTGGTAGAGATCACGGATTAATTAGTTGACGGCTGGAGACAAGAACTCAAAATTCTTCCATTTGTCTACTATTAAACACAGAAATGTTAATAGCATATTATGTCTAAAGGATAATAATGGCACATGGCTTATGGAGAAAGAGGAGATAAATCACAATATTACTAATTTCTTCCAGAGTCTTTTCTCAGTGTCAGAACCCAAATCTATGGATTCAGTTATGAAATTCATTGAGCCAAAAATTTCAGAAGCTATTAACCAGCAACTAATGTCACCCTTAACGACAAAAGAGATCAAATGTGTTGCATTCAGTATAGGAAGTTCCAAGGTGCTTGGTCCAGATGGCTTCTCTGGAAAATTTTATCAAACCGCTTGGCCGGAAATTGGTAACTCTATTTGTTCTATGGTTCTAGATTTTTTTGTTGGCCACTCCAATTTATTTGAGCTTAATGAAACTAACGTCACTCTCATTCCTAAAATGGATAAGCTTGAGCATGTTTCTCATTTTCGCCCAATTGGGCTATGCAATTTTTCCTACAAGATAATTTCTGAAAGCTTGGCTAATAGGATGCGCCCTATCCTTGGTAACTCTGTATTTTCTTATCAGTGTGCATTTATTCCTGGCCATTGTATCCAAGATAATATAATTATAGCTCATGAAGTTTACCATTACTTACGCCGGAAGCAGCAGGGGGAAGTATGAATTTGCCCTTAAAATGGACATGAGTTAAGCTTATAATCGAGTTGAATGGGATTTCCTTGAACAAGTCCTATTGAAATTTGGTTTTTGCTCTGATTGGGTAACCCTCATTATGAAGTGTGTAAATTCTGTGAGGTTCAATATCTGTGTTTATGGTGAAAAGATTAGTTCCTTCACTCTTAATCGAGGTCTTCGAAAGGGTAACCCGCTTTCACCATACCTGTTTATTTTGGTTGCAGAAGTTTTCTCAATTATGCTTTCATCTGGCCAGCAAGATCAAAAAATTAAAGGCATTAAATTGAGTCGTACTTGCCCTGAATTAACACACATCTTCTTTGCTAACGATACCCTTCTATTTATGAATGCTAGCAAGCAAAACTGTATCCAATTATCAGATATCATTAACAGGTACTATACAACTTCGGGTCAAACCGTCAACCTTGACAAGTCGAGTGTGTTTTCCTCTAGTAATACTCTAATAGAAGTGAGAAACATGGTGGGTCATATTTTGAGTATTACCACTACTAATGATCCTGGCAAATATCTAGGTTTCTCGAGTATATGGGGTAAGACTAAAACCCAAGCACTGGCATATGTTAAAGAAAGGGTACTGAAGAAGATGCAAGGTTGGGGTAACTCCATGCTCTCGTTTGCTGGGTGTGAAGTCATGATTAAGGCTGTCATTCAAGCAATTCCCATTTATTCAATACATTGCTTCAAATTTCTAGACTCTACCTGGAAAAGTCTGAATAGTCTTGTGGCTAATTTTTGGTGGTCTAGGAACCCCTTTGGAAACACAACACATTGGAAGGCTTGACATTATCTTACTGATACTAAAAGAGATGGTGGAATGGGCTTGCAAGACTTTCAAACAATCAATGAAGCATTACTCACCAAAATTAGCTTGGAGATTACAAACTCAGCCAAATGAGTTATGGGCAAAGGTAATCAAAAGCATATATTTTCCTCGAGATTTGTTCATTGATGCCAAGAAGGGAGGAAAAGCTTCATGGTGTTGGTCAAGTATTCTTGTGGGCAAAGATTTTTTTAAGAAGAATTTAAAATGGGAAGTAGGAGATGGCTCGACAATCTAGATTTGGGGAGATACTTGGGTTCCAAAAGTACAATTTCCTGAATACTGTATAACTGTGATGATCTATTTGTTAAATACGGTAAGGTCAGTGACCTTATTGTGGATGGAGAATGGGACCTTACACTGATTAATTCTTATTTGATGGAGGACATTAAAATAACAATTATAAGCATTCACATCCCCCAAAATGGCTTGGAAGATAAGTTCATTTGGACGGAATCGAAGAATGGTGAATACTCGATAAAAATGGGATATATCAATGGCAAGAAGGTGTCATTACCTAATACTGAAAGAGCAAGCTCCTCATTTTTATTCATGATGGATGTTGGAAGCAGATATGGAAACTTAAAGTTATTCCTAGAGTTCAGCAATTCATATGGCGTGTTCTTAATGGTCCTCTTGTAATGAATGCAGCATTGTACCAAAGGAAGAAGTCCAAAAACAAGTTTTGCCCAATCTGTGCACTTGATGTAGAGACCACTAAACATTTGTTCTTCCATTGCTCATGGACTCGAAGTGTGTGGTTTGGAAGCCCTCTAGGAGTCCGCTCAGATGTATTAAATGTTTCTAATTTTAATGCTTGTTGGGTGCAGATCACTGGTATGTCTGCATTCACTCCTCATGATATTTCCTTGATTTGTTGGCTTCTTTGGTTTACTTGGAAAGAGAGGAATGAGCTTGTTTTTTACTTACAATCTCCCAAACTAGTTAATGTTATTAATTGCGCACTTAGATGTAATTCTGAGTATTGGATTTCACTCTTGCCGGCCAGCCATGCTGTAGCACCCTCAAAGGTACATGGATCCAATGATGTTAAATGGACTTTTCCACCTTATGGATGCATGAAGATTAATTGTGATGGAACTTTTCATCTGCATTGAGAATCAGGTGCCATTGGTATAGTATGTTGAGATGCATGTGGCCAATTTATGTGGGGTTATGTGGATAAAATTAATCAATCTCTGCATTCATGACTGAAGCTATAGCTCTTAGGAGAGCTCTGTTACTAGCATTGGATGTGGGCTATGATAAATTTGTTTTCGAAACAGATTGCCTTTCTCTTCTTCGAAGTGTTGAATCTAGATCGCCTACTCTTATTGAATGGATGAGCAGAAGTGTTATATAAGATATCATTTTTATGTTAGACTCTAAGGCTGGTTTCTCATTGACTTTACTCCTAGAGGGGGTAATAAAGTAGCTGATTTAATTGCAGCTGATGTGTATAAGGATGTGTACCCTATAGGGTGGGTTTTCCAACCATCACTTCCTTTAATGTCTCTCCTAGCTTTGGATGCCCAAAACGCTGCTGATGATTCTGGTGGTACTTCACAATCCACTGCTCCAGAGGGAGTTGGTGAGGATGTTCTTGTTATTCTATTGTTGTTGTAATTCTGTTTATTAGTCATGGGTTTGTTAGGTAATCTTTGCTTGTTTAATTGGTGTATCCCTTCAGTTCGTATTTTTCGGTCATGATTTTCTTTTGTTATGAACTTGGTGTATTATGGATGTTTATATATGAAGTAACTTTTTATGAGCAAAGAAAGTCACACCCTCTAAAAACTTCTTCAATTTCTATGGACCGAGACTCCCTAGTATGTTGGGGGGGAGAGAGAGTCTGAACTTATGCCCCCAACTTGCCCATTCGACCCAGTTGCACGATTTTGTGTTTTCGATGGGGTGAGGGGATTGTTAGTTCTTCTCCATTTTTGCTTATGGTTTTTTGGGTTTCTGGGTTGTTTACAAAATCCGTAAAAGGTTTCAATTCATTGGGCGATTGTGTTCCATGAGGTGTTTGATGTGGTATTGTGGAACTATGGTTTTCAAATCGTCAACTATAGATCAGCAGCCAAACTCCCCTCTAGTAGCCTCCATTGAAATTGAACACACGATTGACACAAAAGACGCCAAAGTATAATGGAAGAAGGCGGTGCTCACGATGGCTACCCCTGTATGAGCGACTCAAGTGGTAAACCCAGAAGAAGGATTTCAAACACGATGGGGAAAGCTCATACACTTTGCTCATATTTTTTTTAAAAAAAATTGGTATGTATGTGACTGTTAGCCCCAACTAGTATATAACGGATGAATAAGCAAGAGTGGGTTACTTATACAAATAAGTACATTTTTCAAAAATTTCAGCAAACCCAACTAATTCTCCAAACATACTAAAACGTTAGCCTTGAGCCCAATGTCCATTTTAACCCAAAAAGTCCCTATTTTTATGCTTATTGAGCTTCCAAATAGTCACACTAGCAGGCATGGATCGGGTTTAAGCACCCCACCTACAAATTTTATTTGATTGATGAACATAGAGATAACTTGAGAAAGTAGGGAGCAATTCTCATTCAACTTCTTGTGTGTCTGCTTAGTACATGCTTTTATTTATAAGACTCTTAAGCCACAATTAATACAAAAAAAATTTTCCGTTTGATACGTTGGAATTGATTTTATTGGAAATAGAAATAGATATGGATAAGAAAATAAAGTCTATTTTTATGTGAAAATACCAAAATACCCTTCTAAATAAAAAGATCAGACGACCAGATTCTTTATCTTCCTCTATCGTCCATTATTACCACCCAATATTACAACCACCATTGTCCATTGCAAAACATCTAATACCAGAATTAATTGACAATAATAACCAACTGTAGAACTTAGAGAATAAAACATCTTCAAGTTGAAGAACAAACCAACAACGAAACCCAAAAGTAGTTGTTTCTTTGGTTGAGAGAAAAAGGCTAGATTATAATTTAGATCTTTAGTTGTGCGGACTGTGGATGAGGTTGCTACTATAAGAGTAAGCTGTGGTTGTGAATAGAATTGCAAATTATGAGAAATGGAGTTGAAGTGGAGAAGACGACATGCCAGCCACATTCAAGATTCAGCCACAAAGACATAAGGGACGAGTTTCCTTTCTAGCCACAGTCCAGCTTTGACCATGAAGACGGAGAGGACAAGCCGTGAGATCCATGAACAAAAATTTTATATTGACAAAAAAAAAGGCTAGATCTAACAAGTACTTTGAAGAGGTCGCAGTTTTGAAGTAAAGAGGATGAAGAGAGAAATGATAGTAAGAGGAGAGGTCGGTTAAAGAGCAGAGGTCGCAAATGAATGAGAAGGGGATGAAAGCTTTGCCCTGGTCTTCAACTTCTTTAGCTTTGACCATCACAAGAATCCTTAGTCGTGGTTGATGAAAAGGATGAATAGAGTTGTCATGGGGGAGGAAAGCCAAATCTGATAGGGTTTGCAAGTTGATGTCGCTATTGTGGGTTACTAGAGGTTGCTGTCATAGGTTGCCGGAGGTCACCGTCTTGGGTTGCTTGAGGTTGCCATCGTGGGTTGCTGGAGGTCTTTGTAGTGCTTACTGGCGGTGGGGTATATGTTGGGTATGGCCTAAAACATGCAAAATAGGGATGGGGGGAAAAGTGAAATCACGTACATGGAATTACAAATCTGAGCTTTTTTTGGTGAAATTGGCATCAATTGGCGTCCACATGGAAATGAAATTTTTCCAAATTCTATCATACCAAACATACTCAAAGCATGGAATTGTCTTCCATTTCCATTTCTATGGGCTCAATTCTAGCGTACCAACAGGCCGTTGGAGAGAAAATGTAATAAAGATGAGAAAATATTGAATGTAACTAAGTAGATGTTGACAAGGATATGAATCAATAGACTTGCATATTATTAATATTCATAACACATCGGAAGCCTCTTGTTTACACTTCTTCTAGTCAAGGCCCATCCATAACTTCACTCCTTTAGATATTATCTTTTGTACATTTTTTCCAGCTAAGGTAAAGAACACTTACTTAAAAAAAAATTGAAAGTTATCTAATGCAATGAGGTTTCATGGTATTGAATACATGAAAAATTTATTTAATTTGGTACATGTGTGTTTTCTTTCTTAATTAAATAATTAATTTTACTTTGTTAATACTATTAGACCTACTAATGGGACAAAATTAAAGCATTTAATAATGAAAGAGAACCACACAAGTGCCAAATTAAAAATTAAAGAAAAGTATAGATACTTGCAAACATGTTTTCTTTTAAATAAATATTGTTGGGTAAAGGTGCACCATAAACTATTTAGTGCCCCTTTAGTTAAACCCTATTGCATATTTATAATGATAATCATGATTACATTACTAAGAGAATAGTGTTTTGTTGCTCCTTAGCACGATAATAGAATTTACTATGATAATGTTGATTATCAAAAAATTGATAATCTTCATTCATACCTTCCTTAGAAATACTCATTACATCGCATTGCATGATTGAAGAAGCCAATTTACTCTTTCATTTCATTTGTCTTATCTCATCTGTTATACAATGCCACAATTGTCGCCACTACCTTCTCTGCCTCTACCACCGCCTCCTCTTCCTCCACCACTATCACCCCAACCCCCGCCGTTGCCATTTTCACTGTTTCCATTACCGCCACTACCTTATCCTCTATTATCGTCTCCACCACCCTCTTGGTTGCCTCTACCCCAACCTCTTCTTCTTTCACCCTCACCACCGCCACCTCCTTCAGTGTTGTAGTTACCTCCATTACATCCTCCTCCACGCAATTGCTACCATTGCCGCAACTCCTCCTCTTCCATTGTTTTTGCCATCACTACCGCTATCTCCCTGCTGCCTTTATCACAACCTCCCCGCCTCTACCCTTATTGTTGCCACCTTCACTATTGTTACCCCCACTACTATTACCTTCTCCTCCTCAACTACAAGTGCCACCACCTCCATCGCCATCTCCACTGCTACAGCCACCGCGACCACCACAGCCACTACCTCCTACTCCTTTACCGTTGTTGCGCACCACCCTTGTCGTTATCACCTCTACCGTTGTCCCCACAGCCATTACCTCCTATCCATTGCGGTCTCCACCAACCCTCCTAGTTGTCGCCACCATCACAACCTCCTCCTTCACCAAGCTCATCACTATCGCCATTGCCATTGCCATCGCCATCGCCATCACCATCGCTATCGCCTCACCACAGTGGCCACCACCTCTATTGCTGCTGCCTCTATCACTAACTACCTCTTGCTATATAATGGCTCTTAACTATTTTTTCTATAAAGATTATAGTGAGAATAAAATAAACTTTATGTAATATATTAATTTTAAATAATTATTTTAAAAAATAACTCATTACACTTTACTTAAAATAAAAGGGAAAACCCTATTTAAAAAAATGTTAAATTACTCAATTTCTAATTTGAATCACTAAACCTAAGCAAATTATAAATAAGGTTGCATGGTAGAATCACGGATTTCAAAATCTTAAAAAATGTTCAAAATGCCCTTATATAAATAAAAATAAAAGAATTATATAATTTTATGTTCCTCTAACGCTACCAATGCTTTTTAGTGATGTTATTTTAGCTGGCGGGTAATTTTTTTTTTTTCTTTTATCAAAGCTGGTGGGTAATTTTGATGGCACAAATGTGAGTGCATGTAACCCACAATCTAGGAGTGTATTTTTTTTCAATGTTTATGTGGACAATGGCAAAGTTTATGTGTCACAGAGCGTCGATAATGCAAGGAGAAATTGGAGAACTAGCACAAATATCACAAGAGAACAAAAGGCAAAACATACTGTTTCATTGATCAATTAGAAGCTCTTGATCATCAAAGCCATCCTCCTCCTCCTCCTCTAATTCAATCCTGATAGCCACCGCAACCACCAGAGTCAAAGCCATCGTTGTTGTCACAATTTTGTATTTGGATAGAGAGAAAATGGGAGAAAATAAATACTATGTTTTAAAACTTCCATAAATAGTAAAAAAAAACTTACTGTTTTTGAAAGCTCTCTTCTAATTTTCTTTCCTGTCTAATTTTCTTTCCATCCAAACATAGGGTAAGCAATACTCGCAACACTAGTTCCACTTGAAAGAAAAAATTGAAGTTCCTTCTATGATGGATTCTTTTTTTATAAAACAAAAAAAAATTGAAGATTCAAGAGAATTGTTAAAAGAAAAATTAATTCCGTTATATGCAGATAAATTTTGAAGTTCAAATTAATTATCTTTTCTTTTCATTTATTTATATAGGGGCATTTTTAATATTTCATTATATTTTAAAATCCCTAATTATCATTTGTTCATAAAAAATTCTCAAATACCAAAATTACAAATTAAAACTCTATGGAAAGCTTGAGATGTCTACTTTGTAATACAAAAAAAAAAAAAGAAACTAAAAAAATATTATCATTTGTTCATAAAAAAATCTCAAATACCAAAATTATTTGGAAAAGTCTATAAATATAATTTTCAATAACTATTCTTAGCATTTTTAATACTTAAACATTCACCCTCTTAATACCTCAATCTCATAAAAAATTAACCTCAATGTTAAGATTTGGGATATTACAATTGAGAATTTGGGCATTACAATTAACAATCACCCCATTTTGACATCAATCATATTCATTTCCTCATTGTTGGTTTGGCCCTGAGTTAGCTCCCCGATCTGAGCTATTAACCCTTGACCTAGTACCATGATCAAATCAGTAACCGAACCGGTTTCATAACCTTGCTAATTATACCATACAGAATTATCTATAATTTGTTAAGTTTATTGACCAAAATTAAGATTTAGGTAATTCAAATATCTTTTAATAGGTTCCCAAAATAAAACCAAACATTAATCCTGTAATTAACATTGCATTGCGTTCGCACTTCATTACATTACATGATGTAATGAGATTAAATCAAAAGGATCCTCCCGGTGTAATTTTGTATCAATAAAATAAGATGGAGCACCGCTTCCCGCTGTAATGGATCCCTCAACTCTTGTCTGTTTTGATTGAGAGTTGGGTTTTTATTTTTCTTTTTTTTAATAACCACTGGTGAATCATAAAATGCGTGAAGAAGAAAAAAATTCAATTAAATAGTAAATGTTATAAAGATAGGTACGGGACAATATGATAAAGAGTGAATTAGTGAGCAAGTGTTTTTCTAACATACTCCCTACGGCCCAAGAGTTGGATAAAATGAAAGAAAAGACTTGAGTTGTGATCTACTCGAAAATAGAGCTTGTTCACAGAGCCTATTGCTGTTATTCCCAGGTGTCATCGGGATCATATATTTGGTGGATAGGTTCTGGCAAAACTCTTGGCAACTCTCGTAGCAGTTCGTCCATTTTCCCAGGCTGTTGAAGCTCCACTTTCTCGTCCATCAACACATCTTTCGTTTACCACAATTGGTTAAGGACAAGTATCATCATTATTTAAAAGCAACTCAAGCAGCGACAATGTGACGTAACATGTTCACCTACTGAACAAGTGATGAGCTTACTAATTTATTAGATTTGTATAAGCAAAGGATATTCTCTCAGTCTTCCCTTGTCATTTGCATATTCTATTCGCTTTTCCAGATAGACCAAGCGTTTTGCAATCCGCTACAACAATTATTTCATACAACAAACAAGCTTCACCAAAATAAGCGTACACATTGATAAATGTGAACAATACCAGATAAGTAGATTAAAACAACACACACAAGAGTGACATAAACCAAAGATTTAACAAGCACGTACAAGGTTGAGCTGAAACAGGGTTATTTCATGGGTTTGATCTGATAATTGCGATTATGGCAGAAAACAATTAAACAAGAGTGAAAGACAAATACAAATTGAAGAGGACCACTATGACGAAGAAACTCCTACACTCAGTTTCATAACTTATCTGCCAATCACAAAGAAGTTTCGTATTTCTCTCAACTCTTCTTGCAATAGACCAGTGACAAACGTTTTAGCAATTATCATTCATTTAATTAAAGGATTGGTTACTAAACCTCGTGCAACAAAATTCAAATATTCGATAGAAACCAGAACATACATCAAATTTAAGTCATAATTTTGAAATCTATGAAAAAGTAGGCAGGCAAATAAGACAACTGTGTACTAAGATTTTAACTAGCATTGAGTCAGGGATCCATACATGCTTTGTTATATCTTCATGCAGGCATATGGCCTTCGCCTGAAGTTCCTCCTGTCAAACAACAGTACAAGGTAAATGATGCTCATAATAAAGTGTGAATGGGAAAAACAGGGAAGTAGAGATTTTTTAGTCACATTTGAGCAAAACTGCCAAATTGATTCACATTTTATATGTTGCATCAAAGTGAATGCTCGTAAACTACACAGAGCTATTTCAATGGTTGAACAGCAAAAGCTGCAATTTCCTAACGCTAGGTCGCTCTGCTTCTTTATGTTCTCTTTGATGATGACAATCCTTCAAATGATAACACACGTTCTTATGCATTTTTTTAAAAAAATAATACGAGTAACTTACAACAGTTATCTTTGGGAGCAAGTTATCTTTCACTTTTTGCTGCAAAGTCTCGCATTCTTGCTGTAAGGGGGAAAAAAACCAATAAGGCTTCTTGTAATAGGCAAATAGAGTTGAATAAAATGAATTTGAAGTTCACGATCAATTGATTTTTTCTTTACTCAATGCAGCCAATGAATAAATCAACAAAAGGATGGAGTAATTTCAAGCCAACCTCTCAATAAAAACACACGTGCTATCAAATATATGGTCTTCAAAACAATTTGATTACCTCAGTAAAGTCATCATCAGAAAGCTCAGAAATAGCAATAGCATTTGGCATAAAGGAAACTTGCAAGAGAAATTCTTCTACACCTGAAAGAAAAACAAGAGAAATGATAGATCAATCTAAGACACTTTCAGCAGCATCAAGAATTACACAATGACATGCAGAAACAGCATACAGAGGAGGCTTGAGGGAGAAGGGGCAGAGAATCTGGTATATGCAATTTCTTACCTATGACTCTAACAAGATGACCATGTTTTCCCTGCCTATGATCAACGGGATCCCCTTGAATTTTGACAAAGGTTCCGATAACCTTATCTTTGAAACTTTCTTGTTGTTTTGATAACTCTCGCACCAGGCTTTGTTTCAAGTATACTAGTTTAATATTTTCAGCATTAATGGATGCAAAACAGCTCATTCGGGTTATATAATCCCCTTTCTTCAACAGAGATTTTGTCAACGAGCTTTGCTGATCATTGGGAAGCTTGTAGGAAAAACTGTACATGTTTTCATCATCATGTTTCTTCATTATTTGCTGCAAGTTTTCAACAATGTGGGGCTTCAACAGAGAATATATTTTGCTTTCGGGTACAACTTGCCTTCCAAATATGGGAAACAACTTTTCATCAGAAATGAACCTGTTTTTGAGTTCAGAGTGATGAAGGCGTTTTTCTTCAATATATTCATGTATGAGAGAACTAACAGTCCATCGTGTAAGCGGTTTAGTTATATCTTTCCCAGTAGATGTAAGAAAAGCAATGACAGATTTTGATGCCCATCCTATGTTTTTCTGTGATTTGGACTCCTTTTTTTTGGTCCCTGCCTTGTGTTTCCAGGTATCATTTATATCACTAATATATGATGTCAAATGTTCCTCACTTTCACCTAATCTCCTTTGTTGAAGAGAAATCTTATCCTTTTTATACTTGGTCTGAGCAAATTTTGGCTCCCTTCTTGTGAACTCCTTTGATATGGATACATTGCTTTTGGGCCCAAGCTTATGATTATCTGTATCATATGTTATACGGCCCTCCTCCTCCTCCTCCTCCTCCTCCTCACTCTCACCCTCACTGCCCTCATCCTCCTCCTCAGTATCACTAAATTTTCTATCATGAATGGAATTCGGATCCATTTTATACTTGTTTAGAGTAGCACAAACATCATCACTAGTCAAACCTTCCTTTAACTTAATGATATCCCAATATTCCTTGAATAGAGCTTCACGTGTTTCTCTGTCATTCAAGCTAATTTTATTCTGCAAAGGAACAAATTACAGGTCATATGGAACTATGCTACCCTTAAATATGAATTTAACAGACACTCACAGTCCCATAAATTTACTGTTACCACTAGTAGCAATCCAATCACATCGTTTTACTGTAAGAATCTATAAACCAAAATAAATTTTACAATTGGGCATTCATATGCATATAAGTATATGTTGCACAATATTATCTGCTGAGCAAACTTTGTCAAAGAGGCAAGATACGTGAAAGCATTTCTAACCCTTTTATGAAGAAATAATCAAAGTGTTAGACAGTGTATGGTTAATTAAGTTACATTTTAATTTCAACGTTATTTAACATAACTTTTACTCCTAGGAACTGAAACCTTTTGCCGGCTACCTCAAAAATGAGAAAAATTTTACCTGTCATAAGTCATAACATCACCCAACTTTCAGATCCATTTACTCAAAAACATCTAAAGGGAAATTGGTAAATATTCTACATTCTACATTTTTAATTGCACCTACCCCCTCAAAGTCATGATCCAAATTATTTTCAATGATAAAAACTAACTCCAAACACTCGTAGCATAATCCTTTGCCGCCTCTAACAACAGCAAATTCTGCAAAAGCATCGCACTTGTTGCATACAGCATGCGGACAGCCAAGGCAATAAAACTCTGGGGGTTTGTGGCAGCCGAAGCAATAATGCCGACCTGAAAATTAAAAACTAGCATCATATATTGCATCTCGGTGGATTATTTATGTAAATATTCATAATGATGGGAAACAGGTATGTGGATGCGAATCATACTTAGCAATACCAGCTAGAATAATTAAATTGCTCACCACAAATCCAAGGTTTTCCATCTTCAAAAGAAGATTCTTCCCCCCCGACACAATCCATGTGATAAACCTTCCCACAATCCCTATTTAAAAATCATCCATAAAAAAACAATTTGTTTAACGGGGGACGGGCAGTTTAAAATATTGAGCTAAATATGAAGGAAAAAGTTTTTTTGTTTAAAAAAACCACAGACAAGAGATGGAGAAAACTCACTCATGATCACAAACAAGAAGATCTCCGCCATCCTTGCATTCAAAACACCAATCATCCACTTCGCAAATTTTTCTCTTAGCCATGTTGTTGGTGTTAATCCAAAGGTGTGAGTCAAGGAAAAGGCTTTAACTTGGGATCAGTTTCAGTTGCTTGAGGCTCTGAAAACCCACGGGCACTCAACAAGTTTAACAAAATCATCGTCAGCAACAGCACTATACTTCCTGATGGGGAAGGAAAATATTGTGTTGTTTAAACCCCAAGAGAGAACACACTCTTCCAAGACTATGTGTGTAGTGTAGCAATATTGGGCAATATCGGCTGTTAAGAGAAAAAAGACTTGTTAAATTGAACTTTTTATTATTACATTTAGAAAGAAAAACAGGTGGATTGATTTTATCTCTTTTAACGGTCTTATTAAAATAAACTTTCAGACGTTGTTTATTTCGACTTATAGGATATTTCCATCCTTCGTACACATGTGGGGGTTTAGAATCTCAAGCCGACTACTAAGGCCTTGTAGCCTAGCGATAATGATATCTATCAAGTGGGAGGAGGTCACGGGTTCGATCCCGTCGTTATAACCTCAGGTCATTAATGCCTGCCCGTCCTAATTTTAAAACAAAGAATCTCAAGCCGACTTCTGTTAATGCCTGCCCGTCCTAATTATAAGAACCTTTATTTTAAAAAAGAATCTCAAGCCGACTTTTGGTGCCCTGCTTTTCTCCTGTTCCTCTACCATCCCGCCCCCCCCCAAAAAAAAATCACCTCTCTATTGTCGAAT